>JAQIWN010001542.1:0-19969 GCA_034699025.1 Entomobrya cf. arborea Gr-Col-00668
GGATTCCTATCTGAATGTTTCAGGGACGATGTGCATTTTTCAGTGTTAAAAGGAATCATAAAGCACATATAATATATATATATATAATATATATGGTATTTAGAAAAAATATATAATATTACATTTAGTGTAGTAGTGAGTATTATACTTTGTTCGTAGTAGCAAAGATGAAAAAAATAATGCGGATGACGCCATGCAGAATCTTTGCATCAATGAGGTATAAGAGGAAAAGGAGCATTAATATAATGGGAACAAATAGAAATGAGAGTAGATGAGTACTGAGTTTGTGCAGAATTTTTTAAAGTTACCCTCACAGAAAGGAATATAAAAGAATGAACCCAAAAGCCTTTGTAGCCGCTAACTGATGTCATTCTGAAAAAATATAAGTGCTCAATGCAAAAAAAATCCAAGCCAAGCTCAAAATGAAGCCAGCACTCACAAAAAGAAGCTAACTGTATGATTCGTATTGTATGAGAATGAGAACCGACGTTAGGCACAAAGTGTTCTTTTTAGGGTAGGCACTCCGTTTTCCAATAGTTTAGAGGGTGGTGAGTATGTAGTCAAATACAGAAGAATTTTTATGGTTTTTATGTATACGTTCCCAGAAACGGCTTATAGTATTCAAGTTTTTGTCAATTGCAATCAACAACCATGTGTGTAGCAGAAATAATGTGGAAAATTCGATAGAAATATATGATTAGGTAGGGAAAGGGCTTGTAGGAAATGACAAGAATGATCATCAGCCAATTTGACATTGTGAAAATAATGGCTTATTGTACTACAAGTTCTTGATCTTCAATATAAAGCTACAACGATTAAATACATATTCTAACCCTTTTATTCAACTGTCAAAAAATCGTAAATTTAAAATTGTATCAGTCGGGAAAAGTAAAGGGTTGAATTGCAGCATTGTACGTTGGTGCTTCAAATTAAATCTATAAAATTGATTGTACGCACAAAGAGATTTTTATGAAAATTAATGATCTGAAACTAGCTTTCGTACATTAAAGTTTTTAGTAAAATTTTATAACTTATAAATTATCATCCAGGGTTTTACAAAAAGAAAATATTGTTCGTTTTGCCCCAAATCATTCACTTGTCTCTTGGGTATCTATTCTACCCTTTATCACGTTTCCACGTGGACAATCAATTTATCAAGGGAAACGCTTTAGAATTAATTCATGTAAATGAAATTCGGATGTATTAAAACAGACCGTTATAATTTTATACAGATATTTCACAAAAACGTCAATTGTTATAAGTATACTGAAGTTACTTCAGTTGTACAGCATAATATAATTCTGAGGGATGGGATAGCACAGTAATTTATGGGAACAATTTTTCTTTGGATTTTAGATGGTTAATAAATAAAAGTTCGGCTTTTGTAGAAGTGATTTGAGAAGAGAAAATAATCAGGCAGAAAGTTTTTGAGCAGCAAGTGGCTTCATTTGCAGCGATTATTAATAATTGGATGTTTGGGTAGTAGAAAAATCCGTGTAGCCCTTAAGCAACTCCGTACCCTATCTAAAGAAATCGCTTTTATCCGTGTGCATTTAAAAAAAGTGAGCAAGTAGTAAGGTATTTACCAGAGAAAAAATATACTATCACGGTCGCCATAATCCTTTTTTCTTGTCAATTCTCCCATGTCACGACTAAAAGCAAATCCAGAGAAAAGTCTTTTTAATTGAACAAAACAAGTAATGGATCCTGTCGCTCGTACAGAGGAATGAAATAAATTATTCTTTTCAATCAAGATAAAAGCTTCGATTGCATTTTATTATTTTACTTTGCTTTACCCTTTCAATAGTGGTTTTGTAGCTTGAGAGAGTGAAGGTAATAATAATAATAGAAATGGGACCTCGTTCCACTCTGTTAGAAGCATAAATACTAACTAACGATATGCTATATTTTCATTATCTACTGTTATTACGCCACTACTACTACTACTGGTGATTATTTGTGAGATGAATCGAGTAAATGAAGTAAAAATCGTTTTCACGTTCTGTGTACGTACTTGAACCTTTTAAAAACTGACTTGCATGACACGCCATAGTAGAGTCGTTTAATTTATCTTCTTGTAAATAAGTCGGGCTTGATGAACGAGTTTGTTGTTTCGTGAGACGAGAAACATGCGGTGAATGTTTCTAGTTGGATGGATGAGGTGAATAATGGGCTAAAATGCTAACGAGTATATGATTGTAAGATTACGTGGAAAACGCAGGTTGTCGGCTCTAGTTAAAATTGCTTGAATGCAGTTGTGAGGAAAATTCAATGAAAGGTTAACATGAATAGAAAATATGCATATGCATGTGGTTTAATGTTTGTGTCAAGCTAAAAAATTCTTTCGAATTGTTTTTTGTTATAAAATGTCAAAATATTTTGTAGTGTAAATAATGGCTTTTCATGTAATATGTAGCCCCATGATACCCGAACCAATCCACCTTCCACCTTTAACTGGACAACCACCTTCATAATACAGCTAACAGTTTGTGATTTCGTGCCAGATTGCATGACATGCGGTAAAAGAAATGTAAGACCTGGAGATGCGTTTTTATAGGTGGTCAGTAGACTTATCAAATAATATGTGGAAGGAACATGTAAAATCAAATCTATTTTATATGCCTGTTTATTTCCATGAAATGTTTTACATGGAATGAACATTTTCGAACCAACAACCAAGCACAAAGCAAGGCATACAGTTAGCTAATGCAATGGTTCTCTTTCTGGAGCCGCTCGTATGCTCTTAAAACTATGCCCTACGGAGAAAAGTATTTAAAAACTATCCGCATACCTTTCCTCCAGAGATTAGAAATTCCAACGTCTAAAATTTTTCCTAGCGCAAGTAGCGTATAGTTTATTTAAATAAATAATCAACTCACAACTACACAAAACGTTTCTCAGATTTCATGCACAAATTTTTTGAAATGAAATGCACCACCAACTGCCACAAGTAACGCGCAAGAAAGAACTAAAGTATAAATCGCTCTTGTCCTTGTCATCGTCATCATCCGCATAAGGGAACATATTCCATCATCGACAGCTGGAAAAGAGTGAATGCGAGTGAGTGAGGAGTGAGTAAACCCTATAATATATATTTTTATGAACACTCATCATGTCGAGGCCAGGCGTCGGCAAAAGTAGTCATAAACTTACATCCATCCGTAGCCAAAACCAAAGAATGAACTAACTATAATCTTCCTCAACTACCAGTAAAAACCCAATACCCATTATAATACAAGATGAATAGAACAATACTGGTTACTGCTTTAGCTTAAACAGCGTCGTTAATAATCTTTCCACGGTACACTTTTTGTGTAAGCGTCCTTGGTTGCCTTTGCCTGTAGTGGGTATTACTCCAAGCGTCTCTACAACGTTATGTCACGTAATCGTTATTATCAAAAATACAAGTATTCCATGGCATTAGTGTGCTACGTATATATTTCATTTGGTGCCTTAATGTAGTTTTTGACAAATATAATATATGCTATGCAAAACCTGTATACTGCTTTTATGTATATATGTTCATATATGTTCACATGTTTGTGTGAAAACATAATCTTGTAAAAACAAATTGTCAAGAAAGCATACTGAAGTAGTGTATGGTAGTTTTACCGCACGAGAGTATTGAATACTTTTAAAACTACCCCTTGTCGTAATTTGCTATTGTCCGTCAAAAGTCGGACTTGTACGTAGCGTTTTAAGCGACATTATTGCTTTTCGAATCTAGCTGGGAGTCAATCTTGTGTATACTTTCTCAAAGTTATAGATGACTACAAACTTCACCGTTATCTTAGATTGTAGAAAATTTCGTATATTCTGGTACAGATAGAGCTATTATTTAATATTTCATATGAATATAGAATACTCTTGTTCAAGTAATCTTTGGCCAGGGGGCAAAAATTAGTTCTTACGAATTTGTGTTAAAAAGTGATCGACAGAAGTGAATAATTAGTTAGTTATGCCAAAGACTAATTTTTAACTGTAAGCTTTTACTAGTGAACTAATTACTAAATAACAATCATTTTCTCGTTTTAATCCGCCAGACTTGTTACTGCTTCGGGTTGATTTGTTACCATTTCGTGTACATGATCGTAAGCATAAGTTAAATTGCGTTATTGAAATTCGTACACTCGAAATTAAAATTCGACTGATTATTGACACTCCATAATTCTGAACATGAATCTGCTAGTACAGAACGAGTGACTTAAAGGTATAATTCAACAAAATAGTTGTTATATTATATTAAAATTCATATACTAGCTTACATGAATATTTTTCTCATGCAAAATATTCCGTATGGAGTGGAGTACTTGCTGCTGCTATTGCTGAACAAATTTAGCTATGAGATCAGATAAAAACTATTTGATTACGAAATAGAATTTTAGCCTTTATTTAAATTTAAATAGCATATTGTAGTATGTACTATAAGTCTAACTTATCTTTTATCGAAACTTTATCTTAAACCCAACCTTTTAAAATTTCTCGACATGAAGTTGAAAACATGAAAATGTAATTAATTACTACACGGCTGACAGTTTGCCAGCCCAGACTGCAGGCAGTATGTCCATAGAACAACCAATGAAAACTAGTCTTTCGCCTGGAGCAAACATCATTCTTTATATATTCTGTTCATGATGATGATGAAGGAGAATTAAAGTACAACTGACTGAGAAACCGAGCATACAAACACACATCATCTGCCATATACGATACTTAATCTCTTATGCTGAAGGATGTTGGGTTACTACTTTAGGGTTACAAGGCTCATCATCATCATACAAGCATTCAAACCCAAAATAAGAAATATGTACATCCCATCCCAAGGGAAAATATTTACGCAACAACCCCACTGTATACTATACACATATGCATACGGTCAGCTATGGGGGAAGATACTTCGCCCATTTTATTAAATAAAATACATGAAAATTTTTCTCAAAATAAGTTAACGAAAAAGTCAACAAAAATTTGATGCCGTGGCCAATCTGCTGTTAGGATATCAAGCTGTTTTGTCTCCATGTGATAGCAATGATATAACTTCGTGACGGTTGATGATAATTGTTGTTATAAAATGGCAGCAAGAAATCTTACTGATAATGATAATCCTTTTTAGTTTTTGTTAATGCTACCACATATGGGCATTTAACTAATCTTTTAGATGATGGACCCCCTTAGATACTGGAATCCACTGGAATATATATTTGTGAAATAGTGATAAGGCTTAATCATAATGATGATCCTAGGTGCCTGATACATGCGTATTATTTTATTCTATTCTGTAATCATTCGCTCTTCATGGAGAATGGAATGTTGTGAATATATACAGTCATTATAATTATTACTAATGGTCATATCTCTTCAATGGACGACGAAGCTTTAAAGAAGTTGCGTATTTGTCAGTAAACCCCTTTCATTTGTTTCCTTCATTTGAAAATTTTACGGTAGATCTATAGTATTAACGTTCATCTGATAAATGAACATTTACGTTTAAAAAAACTCATATGCTAGTTGAGTCATACGTATACGCCCTGGATAAATTCAGATTGTTTTACAGATGTATCTTGACATAAGATTCATGTGCATGATAGGAAGGGTTGATAAGTAATACAAAAAATGAATCTGAAAACTGTTCTAAATTTCCTTTTGTGCATAGCTTGTTGCATGATAAAATACAGAATTGTTTCAGATCGTAGATGGTTAAGAATTAACACATGTCTATTACCATTATGCATGTTGAATGTTAAATGCAGAGTGTTACATTTAAATTAAATAAAGTTTTCATTCGTGTATACAAATAACATTTATTAAATCTGTTCTCAAACAATACTTTCAAATAGCAAGTAGTGTATTATTTACATATTTTAAAAAATAATGTAGATTTTGAGTTTGAATAATGAGCTAATTTGATAAAAATAAACCGAAAAAAATTGGTATTAAATTTTTTTGCTTATATAATTTTGTTCTACTTGCCATTGAAATGCTTAATTAATAATTAAAAACTCTATTAAAAATTTTGAAACAATATCAAATCTAAATGATTCTAATTAGAGTAATTTGTTACATGGTAGGTGAAAATTATCTTGCCATACTTAGTATTAAGTATTAATGAATGAGCTCTATAACTAAACTTGCTTCAATGACCATAGTTTAATATTTAAACATAAGAAATCATATACTTGCGTTCCAAAGCTTACATGATAACGTAAAAAATAGCATACTAATACGTATACATTCATACAACGTGTATGTATGCATACACAAAAATAAAAACCAAACATGTTGTATAGGTAGCAGAAAGAAATATGAGTACTGAGCGAAGCTTCATGGCAAAAAACGTTGCAGAGGGAAAGGTGGCATTTTTAAGACAGAAACTGTGTAGTGTAGTGTACGTAGTTAGGAATATGTAGCATTTGTATTGTAAATCTGTGCATCAATGTCATTTTTCCTTCTTGCTTGCTTCATACAAATGCGAGTTCAAACTTGAATTTACGATTTTTGGTGAATGACGACGTCCGTCTGTCATCCTTTTCAAATTTAGTTTTACGAGTTAACTAGCTGGTCGAACGAAACGAATGCCAAAAACTTCGGATAAAATAAGAGATGTCTATGGGAATGTAGGTTGAAAATTTCCGTGAACAAGGTGGTTTGGTTCTAAGTACGAAACAAAGTTGGACTTGACTTGTATATTCTATTTGAATTGCGTATAATTAAATCCTGCATAAATTCAGTGATAGTATTAAACGAGTTTGGATTGTATTTTAATCGAATTTGAATCCTATTTTAATCGAATTTGGATCTTATTTTACTCGAATTCGGATCGTATTTAACTCGAATTCGGATCGTATTTTACTCGAATTCGGGTCGTATTTTAATTGAATTCGGATAGTCTTTTAATCAAATTAGTAACTATTTTAGCGAAATTGGATTGTACTTTAATCGAATAAGGATTGTACTTTAATCGAATAAGGATTGTACTTTAATCGAATAAGGATTGTACTTTAATCGAATAAGGATCGTACTTGAGTCGAATTCGGATAGTCTTTTAATCGAATAGGGATCGTATTTTATCGAATTCGGATCGTATTTTACTCGAATTCGGGTCGTATGTTAATTGAATTCGGATAGTCTTTTAATCAAATTAGGAAATATTTTAGCGAAATCGGATTGTACTTTAATCGAATAAGGATCGTACTTGAGTCGAATTCGGATAGTCTTTTAATCGAATAGGGATCGTATTTTATCGAATAGGGATCGTATTTTATCGAATAGGGATCGTACTTTTATCGAATAGGGATCGTACTTTAATCGAATAGGGATCGTATTTTAATCGAATAGGGATCGTATTTTAATCGAATAGGGATCGTATTTTAATCGAATAGGGATCGTATTTAGTCAAATTGGAATCGTATTATAATCGAATAGAGATCGTTTTTAAACCAATTGGAGCCATTAGTTAAACTAACCGAGAAGGCGTTTTAAACGAATTGAAATTACATTTTGAACGATTTGGAGTGTATTTTAAATGAATTGGAAACGTGTTGTAAAGGAATTGTTAAGATAATCTAGCAACCATAATGAAATCAAGCTTGTTTTCATAAGGAGTATAATTCGTTTATATACACGTATTCTGACTATTCTGAGTATTACTACAATACTACATATACACAGCATATCGTTTGCCACAGAACTTTACTTGTTATGCATAACGCGTTATGTAAATGTTATGCATAAGTTGATAATGCATTGTTTCTATTAGCGAAAACTTATGGGTTATATTTTCAGGCTTTATTCATGTATGCTCTGAACTGGTATGGTCTTTTAGTCAAAATGGAATTTGAGAACTCCAGCTAAAATTTCGACACAACCGGTTTACAGTACAAAGATTACAGTAGAGGGTGTATTGAACATCGAACTCCTCTAGGAAAAAGAAAGTTTGTGGGGTTGTCAACTTTGCCTTTAGATGGAGCGAAACGATCAGATAATGTTTCCCCGTCACCTCGGAAAAAGTTTGTCTGCTTTACCGTACCCTAAACATAGTATAAAGTACATTGTTTTGAGTTGACTGACTTGGTTGTGCATAGAACATATTTATAAAACTAACACTAAGATACAGAACTCAATCTCTAGAAAGGTTAGTTGTCATATTTTACAATCCATTATAATCAAATATCATGTTTTAGTTTTTTCATAATAAAGAGAAAATTCCAAAACATCTTTCAATATTCCTTATTTCCAGTATATTAAACGTAATGAAAATTTAGCACCACATAACATATTTTACATTCTAACACAATTTCTACGCTTGATCCATTTTTCCATTTTAAGACTGGAGATGGCAGATACGTGGGCCTAGTCTAACTTCTGATAAGAGTCTACTTAGTACAAGTCTGAAAACATTCTATATCGTTACAGTAGTGTAGTTCGAAATATGACACGTACATGTATATGACTGGAGGATGCGGATATATGAGAATGATAAATGTTGCTAAAAGAAAAATTTGTGTCGGCTAAATCAAAGGACCATTGAATTCTTGCACATTGACGCTCAAATTTAATTACAAATCATATCACCAATGCGTTCAGGCAAATATTGTTATCTACTGCGACAGTGTTATGATTCAAAAGTAAAAATAAAGTACTTCTATTACTTTGTATGCGTTTGAACATTACATGACATCCTCAACATAAGCAGTTTTATCTTTTGTAAACATAAAGATCATTTTGGCTTTCATGTAGTAGTTGTAGTACATCAGTACATGCAGTTGCTCATGTTTTATTGTTTACGATTTTCTGAACATTTTGTCAATATTAAACGCAATGCAAATTACACTTACAAACGCAGTTCTAAACAACGGGGCAATCAATATCCATCATGTGTGAATTGAACAATCTTTTACAAACAATTCTCTAAATATTAGTCGAAACGTAGATTTTGAGACGCATTAATATGTTTTGATAAATTTAAATTCCGCTTATGTCAAGCTAGGTGAAAAAATTTAAATGCCGTTGAAAAAGAAAGTTTGTGACTTTCTACACATTGTATAATTTTCTTCATTTATAAACTTACTGTGTATTAAAAAAGAATTGTAAGAATCGTCGAAGCAAATGTATTGCAGTTTTGGTGAACAAACATCCGAAGTGATCAAAAATTCCAACAAACGAATGTAAAACATGCAATATCGATCCTTAATAAAACATTGATACATATTATTCATATTAACGGGGGCCACTCCACGGTGCTATAACGATCCACCAGTGGAACCTGGCGCCATTGTCGCTGGACTTCAGTAAGTGTGGAATCAAGTCATATTTATGCCTCTAGTATCAAAACTATAACAGATAAACGTTTGTTGAAAAAAGACAAAATGATGCCCTTATTTTGGCGTACCATATTTTATCAAATGTTTCCAGAATATGTCTTGGTGTCGACAATTAGAGTACAAAACGTAGTCGCATAGTATCAAAATTAAATAGAAATATGCAATTTTCTCATTTGCTCTGATCTAACCAGTTAACAAATTAGAGTTAGTCTACGCAGAAAAATGTGCTGATTTTTATGGGATTGGATTTTTAGCTGGTCAGACCAGAGCACTTTTTTAAATAAGGATTTTAATGGTAGCATACTAATTTTGCAACGTTACACGAATGCAGGTGCATGATATTATGATGATGATATTATTGTTATCATGATCTTATTACTATTATTACAAACTATTACTCGAACATGATAAACTTGTCGTCTGATTTGATCATTGTTATCCCGTGTGCAGAGATACCAAGCACGAAAAGTGTTGAAAATGAGACCTGTGGATAAGGTCAATGTGGCAAAGTACTACTCCGAGGGGAAAGACAACGAGCAGATTGTTTGCAGCAATTGTTGTTTTCAGGGCTTAGACAGACAGAAAATTTTACTTCATGCATAAAGTTATCCAAATATGCATTAGATACTCAATCGCATGGCACTGAAAATTAGTAGTGTAATTAAAATCCTTATTTAAAAAAGTGCTCTTAGAGCATCAAATTGCATATTTCTATTTAATTTTGATACTATGCGACTACGTTTTGTACTCTAATTGTCGACACCAAGACATATTCTGGAAACATTTGATAAAATATGGTACGCCAAAATAAGGGCATCATTTTGTCTTTTTTCAACAAACGTTTATCTGTTATAGTTTTGATACTAGAGGCATAAATATGACTTGATTCCACACTTACTGAAGTCCAGCGACAATGGCGCCAGGTTCCACTGGTGGATCGTTATAGCACCGTGGAGTGGCCCCCGTTAAAATAAGTAACGGTGTTTCATTAATGATTTTTATGATGGTTTCCATAGTTATACTTATACGATAAGTGCAACAATACTTACTTACAAAGGCGGGCATTCGGCTGCGTCCAATTCGTGTTTTTGGTTTTTAGAAATAAATGTAGTAATACAACTGTAAAAGAAAGTATAACGTTGACTATCAAGCTAGAGTTTTATTATGTCGTACATTGTGAATATCAATCTCCAGAAAACGACTAACAAAGCACGTATGAAATCGTTTAAAAATAACAAAGTGCAATGCCATACAATTTCGCATCATTTAAATAATTATGAAATAGTACATGTTCGTAAACGAGGAGATTTTTATTGATTATATTTTATAAATTGATTTGTGAAAATGATTTATGAGTTGTTGAATTGATGGATCATTTGTATTATCTTACCAAGTATGTGTTCATTAGAAGGCTTTAAATTTCTCAGAAAATGTTATCGAAAGTGAAATGATGATTTAATTGGGTACATGTTTCATAATATTTCTGGCTTTCGGTTTTCAAACGTATAAATCTTTCACTTATGTATCGTCAGTTAACCCCCATGGTGAGGCTTCGCATTTGTGATTGAACTTGCTAGTTTCCAAAGTATTACAAGCTGCTTGGAAGTTGGCCGGTACTCTCCATTCATGATATGCGGAGACTACAAATTTAAATACTGTATGACCACCATCATGAGTAATGGAATGATGCGATATATGTATGCAGAATATATGCAAATATGAGAATAAGTAAAGTAACCATAGAGACCCACATTCATTTTTCAGTAATCTTAAAATTTTATTTCACGAATGATTCATCTTTGTTGTAAATTTCAAATTTTCACAAATAATCTTTGTTTCAACTATCCATCTTTATTATTTTTTATATTGTTATCATTTCCCTCGTCATCGTAACAGATATATTGTAGTAAATTTTTTAAAATCTATCTCCTAAAAGTACAATAAAATACCGGGAGAAGTTTGGATAAGTTTACCTTTAAATTATATGTTATCGTTACAAATTATTATATAAGTATTTATAATATTCTAACAACGTTCTTGTTTGTTTTGCAGCACAATAAAAGGTTGACAAACAATAATAATAAAACTGACAAAAAACTTTACACGCAAAAGTACACACATAGTACAACAACTGACGATTAATTTAACCATAATTATTTTTTAATCATGTTTACAATTATTTTTTACTATTCGTACATTTACTGTATTAATCTGTAATAGTTAAAAGAATAACCACAATATACACTCATATTGTAACTACTTCGGTATATATTTACTTATATGTATATATCTACAAAAAAGCTACAGTTATATTATATATGCACGATTTAACCCTATTCATCATATTGTTTACACGTACAAGAAAACACGCTCAATTGTCTAATTACCTGTTTTTCTATCCTCTTCGAAAAAACACTTCAACAACTACAATACAGCAATAATGGTTAAACAATATAATATAATAATAAAGCAGCGGCAGCACATCAACATTACCTTACAACGAGTTTTCCACTAATCAAGTACACATGTATGCATCATTATAATCATTATTACTATTCTTTAGCCTTCAAATAAAAATGGTTATTATGAGACCACCTACAGGTATATTTTATGTAAATACACACATATTATACACCTATTTTACTATACCTATATCAGTAGAATATATATTGTTTCTACCGATGCATGAGAGACGTCTATCTTTTAACAACAATGCACAATAATTACCATGTATGCCTATTAGTTAATTCAAACAACAATAAATCACGACGACGAAGAACGATGATTAATATACAACAGTATTACTCGAATCGTTAATGTATGTATACTTAAAGGGTATATACCTGAATTATACTTTATCGATAGTCCATAATAACTTACACCACTATACGCGACATTACTTTTAGCATCATCACAAAAATTACAATCTTGACACATCTTCGCATAGAAAAAACTGAACATTGTAAAAATGCTGTATGGAAAATTGGAATAAAAATTCTCACAATCCACAACATTTTCAAAATTACTATAATACAGTTCGAAGAAAGAGTTTGGTAAAAGTGAAGAAGAAATGAACAAAATCGAATACTATATCATGTAGTGTGTTATACACTAAATAATCTTCTTTAATATTTTGAGAAGCAATTCTGTACGAGCATACATGTAATGTTGATTCTTTTCATGTAATACTCTAGAACACTCTCATTTCATTATAACGACAAGATAATTTTATATGTAAGTAAATACGTACAAATTTTCCTGACTCTACTTTTATTAAATGAAAATTACTTGAAAAGTGACACAATCTCTGGGCATCATATCACTGCCAGCTAAAGATGTAATTATTACTAATGTTGCAATAGACTTATATACATGACAAATACCAAAAGCATATTTGTTATAGTGGGATTATCAATTTTTGTGGTTTTAGTTGTTACAAATAGTTTTATGCTATATATTTAAATTAAACGTTCTAAACATATATATATATATATATATATATATATAGTCCTAAATATATTAATAGTAATTATGACGATCATTGTAGTTTTAAATTCCCTGACTCAAAAAATGTCTCTGTACTGTTTTCCTGTAAATTAGCCATTTTGTTTTGATTTTAAACCTTTCTTTTTTGTTTGCTGATTTGTGTTTGTTTTGTAGTTCCAGAGAGTTAAACTTTGTATAATGGAACTCGTTGTACAGTATTTTATGTGTAGATAATATATTTACAGCTTGAATATTTTTACGTAATAATGTGCTATGGCAAGAAATAAAAAATATCTCGTGATTGCCTCCGAACTCAGCAGCATAACTTTAATTTTGTTACAAATTAATCATGCAAACTAGTACAGGTTAAAAAATGATTTTATGCAAGTGATTAGTTCTGAAGAACAGAAAATAAAAAATATATTGTTGACTATTGAAGTGCTGGCTGTTGTAACTTTTTTTCTTACCAATTATTACAGTGTGAAAACATTCAATTTTTAAAACTATAATATAATCTTATTACTGCATTAAATTTGACTCAAATTTTAACACTGATGCGAACAAAGAACAAAAAAGGAATACAGTAATTTAAATTACAGTGTAAAGCTGGTGTGGTGATGTTTAAAATATAAAGTAGAGAAGTAATAGTAGCTGTATGTATTCATAATAGAATATAAAAGTCAAAATTTGTAAAATTTACTGTTTTTGGTTTCATTCACTGCATGTCTGTACTGCCTGGTTGCTCAGTCATCAGTGTTCAGTATGCAAAAGTTTCGAAAGGTCCATCATCATTTTAATGGCTTTTATCGCTGACCACCGGCGCTTGTTGGATTGTACCGAGATCTAGAACGATAAAGAAAACCAATTTAAAATTAAGTAGAGTATAATTTATTACCAGATATTATAGCTTTGCACCAATAACAAAAATTTTCTTTCAGGATTTCCGGTTTATTCCAAACATAGTTAATTTTAGTTCATTTATACGCCAGTGGTTTGCTGTTACTTATATCATTACATGTGTGACAGGTCAAAACTACGAGTGATATAAGGGTCTAGTATGCAAATTAGTTTATTCATGTAGGCAAACAAACACTTAGAAATTTTAAGACGATATAGCTGACTAATTGTAACAATTAAATGAAAAGGATGAAACTGCAATATTAAGAAGTATAGTTGAGAAACGACAAAAAAGTTGGAACTGGAACCCATTTACGGATTGCAAAAGTCTGTGTTTAGGCAAATACTTGTCCATCCGCGTACGTATTCCAGTAAATAGTTAAGACATTCATATTTCTGACACTGAATAGGAAGCACTGATTGTTTTCATTTTCATTGTTCTTTAAATGTCGAGAGTCGGATAATAAAGAACACAAGAGTCCATGTATTTCACTCTTGAACTTGTTAGTCCTTCAATGTTGGTTAATAGTTGGTACATATGCTAGCTTGGGAATTCAATAAAGTTAGGAACTCACGCATAGACTAAAACTAACACTCATAATAAAGGGTAATCTTGAGTGGGCTGTTTATCGTAAAAATTATTGTTCAGCAGTCACAGTTCACAATACTTACACGTTAAATTGCGATTACAAAAGATGATTGGTATGTGGATAGCATCTTTAGTGCTGCCATTACTATTAACAATTTATCAAGTATACTTGGTATATTTTTCAAGGAAAACGGATATATTTTTAGCTGTGGAAGAATTCGCTATCTGTGAAAAGTTCAAATAAAAATGCAAAGTTTCTAGGTAGCTGATTACACCAGTAAATAGAAGATTAAAGTTGATATTGGCGTATCATATAACGCGTAGTTATGCTCTTTTACGGCGATAGTTCACTTAGGGAAGTTGAGACTTTTTCACTCATAATCCGATCTAACCAGCCTTTTCATAAGTCATTAATTGAATTAATTAAATCATAATTCTTGGTGTAATCATATCTCTTTGTTTGCTGCACTTATGCCGACTCAATCCTTCCCACCCTTTTGTGTTCAAAAGCAAATCACATTTTTTGAATGAGTTTAAGTTGATTTCAACTTTGCACTACTGCCTTTTTCTTTTCGATAAGTTATGAACTTTGAAGAGCCAGTATAAAATATATACTCAGTGTTCAGCGTTTCTACTGATTTGGCAGAGCAGAGGGGCGGGGATAATGGGTGGGCAGATAGGAGGATAAAGGATAAGTGTGAATGCTTGAAATCATGAAGAGTTGATATCAGCTTAATATAAGAATATTATATTTTATATTATTTTATTTAGTAAAATAAACAATATTTCAAGTAAAAAAATAATTAGAGAAAAGGAAGAAAGATTTTCCTATGAACAGATATATAGATATGAAAGCCAGCGATGTAAGATATCTTTCTGGTTGTCAGTCACTCAAACCATGTCTTTCCGGCTGGCGTTTGATAAAATCGGTTTAAACTTTGTTTAAAAAAGGGCTAGACTCTCGTCACAGTCGTCACTCTTCCCTCTCTCTCAAGAGCTTGAAAGAATGCATGATTTAGTTTGCATCAATGCTCATGAAGCATTCAAATGTATTTTTTTAAATTCTTGCTCACTCATGATATACTCAACGAGGTGAAGAAGAGTGTCTTTTGATATAAAGTGGTGATGATGATCACTCATCGTATCAACATCAACCTTCCAAGCCATGGGTCAGTGAGTGAAGTATTCGATCTTTCTTTTTTAAAGAATAGGGGAATGCTGAATACATAAATAATTTTATGAAAAATCGAATGAGTGGTTGCTTTATAATTATGATAAACATTGATCTATAATCTATATCATTTCAATATTTTTTCATCACTCAACTTGGTTATAAACACTGGGAAATGAGAAAAATTGCTCGTAATGCTGTATGTAGGTATGTGGTTTTTAACATGTTAGATAGATTCTACAATTGGGACACACCGCATTTTTTATTCGTTTATGTGTATCGTCTCCTTACCTATTTGCAAAGTAGTGGTATATAGTAGCGATGATAATAATATCATTATTATTACTGTACTTTAATTCGACCTTATGTTGTCTGTTCTTCTATCATCTTCCCTTGCGTTTTTCCCTTGTCTACAAGTCAACAAAAATGTTCATTTTGAATATAAAAAAACTTGTTAAAAGACAATACATTTTATACGCTGGTGTGTCGGCTTTTTTATGTTTGAAAAACACCTTTTGCAAGCCGTGAATATAGAATAACCAGTAGTAGCAGACAAAAAATTATAAATGATTAATAATATTTCCATTTCTATTATGGTAGTTTTTATGCGAATTTGTTAAGGATCTTTAGTGAGGATTCAAAATTATTTCATGGCACGCTCACCTAAAAGCACTGATTTTTTTGTTTTGCGCACATGCTTGTATAACATTTCGTCTGTATAAAATCCTGCCGATTAATATAAAATATAAACATGCTACATATGAGCCAGGATTAAGAAAATGGTTGTTTTACACTATTGAAAATAACTCAATGCACCGCATTGTTGGTTTCCATTCGTATTCTGTTAAACTTCATTGAAAAAAAAAAACATTCTAATTTTTCTCGACATCCTAGTTTTCAGCAACTGAATTAATGGTGAGCTAAGATAATGCCTAGTGGAAACGAGGAAAATAAAACTAAACACCAGTAGAAGAACAGTCAGCTTCAGCGCAAGGAATAAACCAGCAAAAAATCCTCCACCTCTTTACAAAATAAACTTGCTTGTTTCATATTTTTCTTGTTAATGCTTTTCTTATGTTTTATGATATCTCATCGCTACTTGCTTTAATTCATCTAAACTGCGCACTCCTTTCAAATATAAAGCACTGGAAGAAAAAAAGGGAATCGTTACGAAGATAATGTATATCACAAAAAAATGACACGCATTATTGATGAAATGTAACATCAACCTTGTTTTCGTGTAATAAGTGTAAGTATGGGTGCTTTTTTATCTAGTATGATGTCAAAATAAATACGAATATCAGAATATTTCCTTTTGCTTTGATACCACTGAACATACAATGTCTTGTTATAATTACTGCTTTAAATATAACCGCTCAAATGTATTGTATTCATACGAATTTTGGATTACAAAAGGCTTATGCTTTAGTTTAGATTTAAACTATGAATGTTAGGCTATATTATTCCTGAATGAATTTTGCACTTTACAAGCTTCATGATAAACCGTGTTAGTTAACCTTAACATGATCAAAGGTTTGTGTTACTCTTTAATTGGGTTGTACTTGAAACTTGATACTTGTTCGCTACCTCTTCTTAGCTTGGCTCATAAATGTAGACATACTGCTCGACTATACAATTACTCGTTTTCATAAGAAAATCTAAGCATTAACTAACACTCACTAAATTGTTTCGTTTTTGGTATAAGACACGAAAAGCGCAAAAAAATCTTTTGACAGACCTTCTTCACTCTTATTATCTACTTGGAGAAATTATCTATAAAATGTCAAATACGTTTATCCAAACTTTATGATATGTATCCTACAGAAAGGACAGAACTGCTTAGAAATGTACATAAAATCAACAAAATTTTAACTAAACTTATTGTTTTGCCAAGTCTACTAATCACACTTCTTTGAGTTTTTTTTTCATCTTGTATATCTGCGTTGAACAAACATTTAAAACATCGAATTTACATTTGATTGAATTCCACCCAAGTAAAATGCAAATGTTGTCTTGTAGCTCCTTCTCTTTCAACTTTGCATCAAAAGAAAAGTGTTTTTATGCTCTTCTTGCGCACAGTTTCATCTTTTAATCTAGTCAAAATCTATACACTTTCGATAAAAAAGTTTGATCAAGGAAGACCATGATGATGTCTGCGATTGGAAAGTTGGTCTACGCCTACTTGTATTGATCGAGTCCAATCGCTATTGTGCAGACGATGACGGAATGAATCAATCCAGCTTTGTTTTCATTTTAGCGATAAATACACGACGATTGCAAACGCATTGCAAACCTCTTTTCCTCTTGAGATCTTGCCAATGCCTACACAATTAAATAAATACAACAAGTGTTTCATTCAAACATGTACGAAGATTTTCTTCTTGTCAAAAAAAACAAGCATTTCTTGTTGTGCTTCAGCTCAGCTCTCTGCCATCAGAAGCATTGAAATACTGATGACTGATGTCGTCACCATCATCATCTCCCCAGATGTCCATTTTAACGAAAAACTCAATATTAATATATTCTCCTTTCTTGTTCAATATCAAACACACACATTCATGCATGATAATGATGAGGTTTCAACTAACTAAAAAATATTTCCTTCAAAACGTGCAAAATTTAACAAATTATCAAGAAAAAAGATCACATTTCTACTTGGCAAAGGATACTAACCCAAAGGAGATGTCTCCCATCTAATATTACTATTATCCAATTGATGATATGCCATGTTCTTTTTCTTCTCTTCTGTTTTTATGAACGGTATTGTCATGTATTTTTTTCTTGTTTTGCAACTTGTACGAAACTGTCTTCGTGACATTTAGTAACAGCACTTACAATCTGATATAGTCAGCCACTCAGCGGCTCAGCCAGCGAGTGTACAATGTTTATCTGAGTAATAGATATTATGATGTCAACCTGTAACTGTACAAGTATAATAATTCAGCGTTGCATTATGATATAGCATCTCACATAGAAATGTTTCTTGTATCTTTTTTTTCATGTCCCACCTTCAGTTTAAGAAAAATGTTTTGTAACATGATGTCATGCAAAAAACGTTTTTTCTGCTGCTGATAAGAAAAATATTTGGTACAAAACCAAAAGTATATGAAAATGATTGACATTTGGGAAAATGGGAAATGACATGCATATTTATTCACCTGCCTTCCCAAAAAATAAGAATATGATTTAAGAAGAATGTGATGAAGGTGCATGATGGTGTATGGTATGGTGGCGAGAAACAATTATCCAGTTCTCTGTACAAGTGTTATATTAACAAGTCACGACGGTAAATAATAAGTAGTCGTGTTGTTTATTATACAGTCAAATCCTTGATCTTCTTTTGCAATCTACGAACAAGACAAGTCAAAAAACAAACATAGTTGACAAAGCTGAAGGAGAAAGGTTTTTGGCCTTACAGTATCAGTAGTAATGTTTGTGTTATCTTTATACATAATTCAAAGAGCACCTTTTTGTACGAAAAATTCATGCAGTTTTGACCTACATTAATGGAATAATTCATTTCTGCATTTAAAGCCGTTAACAAATGAATGCTGTTCAAACATTTTATAGGTTTGAATATTCAAAAGGGCACATGAGATTTATCAATTGCGATGTACACACTTTCATGTCATAATTCTCCCACCAAAATGGAATACATACATGAAGTAGCTATGTACGCCAAGTAAACATATTTATGAAGGTATTTGCCTGTATTCCTTCCAACTATAAATGCATCAACTTATACAGGAGTTCAGTCTCAGTCATGAATATACGAACTATAACATTTCGCCATTAAATATCATATAGGCTTCTCAAATTTGTACATCAAATATATATATCTGGCACTTTAGCTGTCAGTATTTACTTTCCAAATTGCATTCTTTAATTTATTAGCTGTCACGTTGATGGAGTCTAGAGCACTGCGGGGAAGACATTAAAGCAACCATCCACAAGCTACCTTATGCTAGTATTTATGTTGACGATCATCATCAACATCACCTCTTTACTATCACTCTCACTATAATTTGTTAATTCTTTTGTAACTAGATACAACTCTGTATCAAAAAGGAATATTTTATCAATGTGTAAATCTACGTTATCTCTCATTTGATATTGATTATTCTGCGTATTTTGTAGTAGTTTGTGATTTGATCACATTTCTATATTTTTTATCACTGTTTCCTACCAAACATGTAGTTCACCTAAACAGCAGCGATGCTTTTATCCTAAATGAGTAAGCTACTATGTCAGTGTATCTATCTTCAAGAGCAGGGTAAAAATAATTAACCTTAGAATATTTTATATCACGTGGAATAACCATTTTTGTCTTATCTGTACTGTCAAAACAACGTAAGAGATGCAATCTTGTCTTATCAAAAATACTATGTGTAGGAAGGAACCAACTTATGAAATTTACAATTATAGTCTGTATACCGTATTCTCGCTAAATATAGCAGCTCTCTAGAAAACGCAGCTCTCTAATTATCGCAGCCCCTAACGGCGGAA
>JAQIWN010001543.1:0-19963 GCA_034699025.1 Entomobrya cf. arborea Gr-Col-00668
CAAGGTCCCTATATATGCTGCTCATGTATCCTGAGATTTATTGAGAAGGTAACATTGGTAATCGTCTAGTCTCATTACTATTTACAAATCTGGTGGGGAGGAATGCACTGCGAGCATAACTGCCGGGATGATATCTTAACTAGTACCATACTCGGCGTTGTCAACAAGGAAGGAGTAGTGAACACAGAAGTTTCTTTCTGGTACAGTGGATGTAAGACAAAGACAATAATAGCAGAATTTTCTTCATTATGTTTACATTACTACTGGAATTGCTGCACCCTTATAATGCGCATTTTCCTTTTTTAAAGAGCAAACTGGAAAGAAAACTTAGTTTTTCCAGATAATAACAAGAGCAAAATGCGTCACTTTGCTGGAAGCAAGTTTTTTCCTCGTGTATGCAGATTTTTTTCGCGCTAAACTGACATCAAAATGAGCCCGGATCACATTTTTTTTTGCTTTGCAATCATGAAAAGGAAAATCAAAAGAAAGTTTTGGAATGCTTGTTTATAATTTTGTAATTGTCGTGCTTGTATAAGTGAAAACTTTGCATAATGATGGCAAAAAGAAGAGAGAGCCATTCCATTTATCAGAAGTATGTAATCATTTTATATGCATTTTCGCAAGAGGCCCTCATATTATCAAGAAAATGTGGTCTAATTACAGTAATTCTCGTGTTACATTGTAATCACCGAAACAAAGTCAATATAGAAGCGGGTTCACAGTTTTCTAACCTTTTTAGTTTTATTTTAGCATAATTTTCAAGAGTGAAATTGTTAAAACTTGTTAAAGGGATTGTTCATGCGTGAATAAAAGGGATATGCACGCATATAGCCGATGATCAATATAAAGATGCTTAACGAATTGTGCAAATGTCTTGGCTGCTGCGGGTTAAAAATAATTTCTTAGAATAAAATCTTGGAAACAATTTAAACTTATGTCATGCATGCAAACTTGAATAATATTTTTAAATGAACATTAGTTCAGGTTAAGGAGAGCGTGCATGACACATACATATACGTAGCATACACTTGCAGGAAAACTAGCAAGCAGTCATTAAAAAAGGCAAGTTTTCATGGAATCCAGGGATAAAGGCACAACTAACTACTAGACACAAAACAAACATATAAAACTACAAGAAAAGTCACAAGAAAACTGACTGATGTGACAACTGACTCTGTTCCCCGTCGACAATCTACAAGAAAATAGTATAATAATAAAAGATAATGTGTAGGTCTTTAACATTCACTCAAGATTCATATGTCTGCAATAGCTATACACAAGTTACATATAAAATTGTCTGGCATGCATAATGTCCTTGTGAATCTAAACAAAAAGCCATGTGCAGATGTGTAATTTGGTAGCGTTCATCTCATCACATTCAAAACTTTGTGTTTTTTAAAACAGACACGTAGAATAGATTCACTCACTAGACAAGAATCTTTATACTCGCATCGTTTTCAAGTGAACTTTCCTTTCTGCTCATTTAAGCACTCAGTGAGAAAAGGAATATTCATTCACTCATATTACAAGTGGAGCATGCATAATTTCATTACAGAAGGAAAACTAACATAATAGTCAGATTATCGCATAATGAATGAGAAAGATTGAAAGCTCTCTAATACAAAATTTACAAAAAAAACAGTGCATTATTTTTCGTTTTATCTTTGTAGAGGAAAATAATAATATATGCACATTTTATACAGCATATTAAGACTTAAAGAAACCAAGCACATGTGACTTACACGTAGATAAATTGTATAAAAACCTGAAAATCCAAGGAGAATGTGTTACAATCATTTATTACACTTCTTTCCTCTGTGTACGCACACGAAGCATTAAGTAAAGTAATCAAAATCCTTCAGTAGTGCTGTTTCCTCTTGTTGTAATACATTCCTCATTCAGATCAAGTATATAATATGTGTGTACTCTCTTTTTGTCGCCTTGTTCCTCTGCTGTTGGCAATATAATAAAGGAGACGAGAGGAGGAGAGAGGAACACAAGACACATAAATAAGCTCTTGTGGTGGTGGTGTATGTAACATTAAAATATAAAGCATGTTTTAAAATGCCATCAACAGCTTTTAAGATGAGGAGACTCCAGACTACACACACTCACATTAAACAGGAGCAACGCTGCTGCTGCTGATGATGATGATGGCGATGAGGAGGATAACTAACGATCGGTCTAAAGTTGTCGGGCTTTACCCACTTTAATAAATGATGTATTAAGAATACCTTACATTACATTTTGTGTAATAACTAGTATGTGTTTACAAACATCGCAGCATTTAAGCACGTATAAAACATAATAATGAAACTGAAGAGTTAAAATAGAAAGAAAAAAATGTATATAAGAGAAAATGTGCGTGGTTCGTGTGTTTGTGACAAAGTGAAGACAATTTCTTTGCTGTCACCGACTTGACACACAGGCATATAAGATTTCTTCTTAAACTGTCTCTTTGACTTTTTTCAACTCCTTGTTCTGTGGCACAGCTATTTTACTTGAAATTACAGTACACACTACTGCTTTTAATGCTGTACGATCAAATATATACTTTGCACACATACTAACTAGCTGCAAAGAATAATCATTTGTTTGTGCGGATTTTTTTTTATCTTCTACCTCTCTCTTTGAGGCTGTAAGGCTGTTTAAAAGTTGATCCAATATGGCACGTATGCATGACTTGTGAATTCTGATGGAAAATGGTATTCATTCTTATCGCAAATATTCATATACAAATATATACATACATATTATGCTCTGCTGATATTTTACTTTTTGTCTGCTTGTTTGTCTGATGACTTGGGAGTAAGTATATGAAAATGTGTAAAAAGCTCAGTCAGACTATTTGAGAGAAACTCGTGTCTTGTTCCAACAATCGTCCTAGCTTCTTTTTTTGTATGCAAACATTCTTTACCAAATTGCCAGCCGTTTTATTCCTGTTTTTTAGGCTTTCATACAGGAACACACTGCACTGCTGTGATATTATTAGGTAAGCAACACTGAACGTAACATTCGCTCTTGTCATCAAGTTGGATGGATAATGAAGCTCATTTGTGGCAGCAGCAGTGGTGAGATGCCAAGCAAATAGTGTGGTGGTAGTAGACCAAAAGTAGTTAGAGTTGGTATTTAACTGTTAAGTACGAGTGCAAATTTTATAATGAATGCCACTTTTTCTTTTTTTCACTCACATGTACAGAGAAAGTCAAATAGGAGGAGGCAGCTATAAAAATTCATGCCCGACCATCTGACATGCTTGCATGCATGCAAACACACATTGGCTGGCTGAATTTGACATAGTGGTCGGTCTTTAACTGTCACTGTCAGTCTTCCAGAGTAGTATACATAGTAGTAGTATTCTCTATCACAATTTAATGTGTTGAAAAAGAGAATGAAAAGTTGAAAAGTACTAAAACATGATATCTTTTATACTAATGCTAGCTAGCGGAACCAAACTTTTTTTTTGGCAAACAGTTGAGGCTGCCTGTAGAATTTTCAATTCCGATTTTCAGATTGAATAGGGACACATACTTAATATCTAAGAAGAATAACAGAAAAAAACGATGACTCCATTCTTCTTTTCTACGAATCAGTGTTGCATTTGCCGCAAAATAACAATTGGTCAGACAATAATTTGATTTCTCTTCTTTTTTATGATTTTATTCGTAAAATTACGTTGCACTTGATAACGTTTTTTAGTTTGGCCTTACAATGCCGTCTGAGCCGTTCTATTAGTTTAAGTTACCATGCTTGGGTATTCAATACAATAAATGTAAAACCATTTCCCTGCAGTGCCGTGTATCGTTCTTTCATCACTTAATTCGTACAGAATCAAAATGTCCATAGACAAAGAAATTAGAGAAAACGTACAAATGTTCATTCATGCATACAAGGCAATGCTTAATTTTATTGAAATGAGATTTCACTACTTTCAGTTTTTCACTTGGAAAGCATGCTGTACCATTTGTGGTTTGTGCATCTATAACTTTTCCGCTTTAATAACAATAAACCTTTCCTTGAGCATTTAACTGTAACCTGTGTGAAAGTCTAATTAAAGTTTTCAGGTCATTGAATCACCCCTGCTTTGTCCTAAACTTTTCGTACATTTGTATATATGTATGTATGTCTTTTAAGCAGCCAAACTAGTCTAAAATTTAACAGGACCACCAAATTACCAATGCCATGTGCACTTTTGCAAAAACCAAGTAAAATGTCAATGCACATTTTCCCTTTCGGGAAAGGAGGAACAACAATGTACCACAAGATTGCATATCACATACATTGGCCTGGACAAATAACAGATAAAAATACAAATTAACAATTCACTGAATCGTACTGCTTCTGGTTCAGTTTATATTTTTACCCAGGGAACTCTGATTTCGCATTGCCTAACAAATATTTTCTCAGTTGTGCCGTTAACCAGTCAGCACCTAAGCCTTATACAAGTATCGTTGCACACATTTGAGCTTTTACCTTCACCGTCACAGACACAGAGAATAGCCCCAGTTTGATCGTTCCTGTTCTAAGCTTTTTCGCAAAAAAAAAAACGTGTATCGTACAAGGACGCTGCTAAACTTCGAAAGGACCAGCAAAGTAAAGAGTCATGATAATGATGAGTAAATTTAAGTGCCCGTGAAACTTATTTGCTTCCATTTGCAGATACGTATTTTGGAATTCCTTTCTGTTCTTACTTCCTACAGTCTTTTTATTGTGTTGGTGATGGTGACGATGATAAGGACAGATATAGAAGCGTATAATTTGCTATCTATGTATAGCTAGGTCTCTTATGAGGATGTACTATACTTGTAGATCTCTTAAAGTAGTATAGGATTTTAATGTATGCATACAAAACTTTGTATTTTTGGAAGAACGAAATTTTAATTGGAGCGGAAACGAAAAAAAATAACCCTAGGGTTGTCCATGGAGATAATTTATAGAACGATAAAAATTGGCAACCAGGTAAAGTAGCATATAACCGTGTGGAAAAGATTATGGTTTCCATTTGTGTTGTGCAAGGTGCGTTTATTCCTCTGGAGTATTGAGTTATTTAAAATAGAAGGGATGTATGTATATCTATATAGGCACATATCTTTTATTTTATGTATGTTTTGGAAAATTGGCCTTGCTATTTAAGCACGTGAGCGCACCAAAAAACTCAATTTAGAATTCTTCTTGCATATTTTAATGTGTCTTGATTGAATTAGCCATATTGTGTAATTAGTATGCCCATTTTACGTCAGCCAAGATATTTGAAACACGATTTCCCAATTATTATAATGAGTCTGAACGTCATATTTCAACCGAGTTTTCCAGGGGAGTGTACAGAATTAGTAATGTTGTCGTACATGTATGTAGGTTTGTTATTATTTCTCAAGTTTCACATTTTTTACCGCATATTTTCCTTCAATTTTAGCCAAATGCCCTTTCAAGATCCATGGAGTGACCTACTGGTAAACTGTAGAAATGACTATAGAATAGAAAATTTACATCTGACAATTTTAATTGCAAACTGTTACAACTGATAGTAGTTGCATACATATTTTACGAAAATTGTTAACTGTCGAATATTTAACATGTATGGGATAAAGCAAGTTGGTTTATTAACTTGCTGTCCATTTATAATGTTACGTGTGCTTGATGTGGTAAAATCGTTTATTCTGTAGTTTTGGCTTTTCATTAACGTCTTACATTTAAGTAATTCACTGATTAAAAAGTATGGCTATCGATCTATATTACAATCTTTGGGGGAAAAAGTCGGAAATGCTATGTTATTGAACAAGTAAAATCGTATGCCAGCATGGAAAAATAAACATTGGATGTTGACGAAACCTGAAACATACAAGTGCAAAAGAAAACCCATAATCCAGCTTAAAATCAGTTCGCTGTGGTTCAATATAATACACATACACGCCTATATGTACATATTTTTGGGAAATTATGCCGCTCATTATTAAGCGACAGTCTAAACTGCTGAATGAATGACAACAAAATTGGCAACAATAGCTATTCAGACAGTAGATTTCATACAAAAATTGCAGGTTTGACCCTAAGGATATTTGATTAAGGAAATAGAGGGCATATCCATACATTTATATACTAGACCTGAGATCGGAATGTTTATTAATATTAATGAAGTATTGCATAAAAAACAGTGGTCTAGGTCTGAAAAACAAAGTTCACTGATATGCCACTATAAATGCTACGTGTACAATAGCTGGAGTATTTCTGGTATGTATAAATGTTCAGAAGAAAATTTTTCTGTAGCTTAAATTCGCGGTAGTGACAATTATATAAATGAATATAAAATAGGATACGCACTTTAATTGATCCGGAAAAGGACTTTATGTTATAGCCAGTAATTAAGCGAGAAAAAATTCATGAAGTATTGTGTAACCACTATAATTATCAGAAAGAAATTCGGTCTGATGTTCGTCATATTTTAACACTTCGTGTTTTGGATATAATTTTATATGCATGTATTTGTAGAAAACCAGGTAAAAGGTTTCAAATATAATTTGACCTTTCTTAATTAAGTGTTTAAAATATTACTTACCTTGATTTTCGCTTGTAAAATGTTCATGCAGAATTAAATGGTACTTCTTTATAAAACAAAGACAACATCGGGCTTTGGTACAGCTACATGAGTTGTTTCTTTTTTTCTTGTATTTTCCTTTTTTGTTGTAGTATTCGCTAACGCAGATAAAACTTTTTAATAATTGCTCTCAAAATGTTAGACAATTACAGGTGGGCATTATCACTTTCCTTCCATGCGTTTTATGGTTCGTTACACAAACTTGAAAAGTGAGTTTCTTCACGACACGGTACTATTGTATAGTGTGAATTAGTTGTTAACACATTTGGGGCAATGCCGGACAACTTGACTTCTGGTAGGGTTTAGAGAGTAACGGTGTGGCTAATATTTGTTGGAAAAAATGTTGTGCTAAACTTTTACACAGTCAGCACATATGACAAGATCAACTGAATTCATGGACATTCGCTGTTAATAGAAATTTCCTCTTTTAGCGTTTCAACTTTAATCTGTATTATGACTCGGACTGAACTTTTTTGTCAACCCTTTTGATACATGAGGGATATAAATACTCTTGTCTATTATCTACCTTTCGCAACTTTCTCCTTCAACTCAGCAGATACATGAGTGACGAGGAAATGAAGAGAAAGCAGACAATCAAAGCAATCATCGCAGATTTCTGGAGAAGCTGAAGCTGAATCTCTCTGTCTGTTTAGATCCCTTCCATAAACGATGGTGGTGTACAGTTGCAATTTGCGGTGGTAGAAAAAGTTGAAAATTTCTGGGCGAATAATAGAAGAGTGAAAAGGTAGATTGTAGAGACGATTTTAACACACAATTGATAGAAATCGTCGACAAACGAATAAAACGGGGGGAAATAATGTGTACGTTGACCTAGCTAACTTTTTCTTTGGTTGATTTGTTAGATCTCGTGAGTGAATGTGTCTGTCTAGTTTTCCCCCACCGTGTGCAAATATTGTTTGCAACTTGCACGAGTTATCATTTGTTCCGCCTTCTTTTCCATTCAATTCCACACTAGAAACTGACTGACTTACTGACTCAACTATACTGTGAGAAAAATTTTCAACATTTTGAAACTATTCAATGAAAAACGACTATTGAGAGAAAAGAGATAGAAGAACAGCTTGAGTAGGTAGTTACGTCAAAAAGTACGTTTCCAATAAACCAAACCACAACTAAAAAGTTTCACGTTTGACTTTTTTTCTCCGAGTAAGCACAAAAGTGCATTAAAAAGGCTTTCTTTTATATTTCCTTGTACTATGCTTTATTTTTGTAGATGTGTAAGATTGGTGTGCACAAACACACAAAAGACTTCTTGTTAAAAATTGTTAAAAAGAAGGAGCTAAAAATGTATTGAATCTTCAACACGCACGAAATAACCGTTTTTTCTCTAATCTTTATCGTTTATAAAGCCGTTTTTCTCCTGAAAAGAACTTGTTGTTGTACAAGAAGAAAAAGAAGACAGGCTATGTCAGTCAATACTTTGTTGTGGTGAGGGCTATTCAAGTTTTGAAAAATGTTTGTATGGTGGCGGTAGTTCGAAACCAAACCAAAGAGGACTAGTTACTTACTCCAATAGCACCACTGCACTGTGCTCTATTTTCACTTGTGCTTTTCTCTTCCCTTTTTTACCGACAACGGCAGAGACGGAGCACCATCGTTATTCCATTCCTCTGCTGCATGCCTTTTCCACTTCTTACTTTTGTTATGAACGTTACTCTGCTGCTTACCCGGACGGGCACTACAGTTTTTAATCGTGCTGAGAAGGAAACGCGAATGATGGCTGATATGCTTTTGCTCGGGCATTTTATTCTGCTTCGCTTGGATTGGAATACAGAAGCTAAAAATGATTCTAGTTTGGAGTATAAAAGCTAGAAAGAAAATTGTTGGTTTTATTTTTTGATCTTTTTTACCAAACCTCATAAATGCAGTTCACAAGTAACAGTACGTACGCTATATGGTGGAATATATGGAACAAAGGAAAAAATATACGCATCACTGGCGAGTGAGTAAAAAAGACAATAGAATACTTATGTTTCCGGTTATGTTATGTTGTAGCATTAATAGAGCACTGCACTCTCCACTCCTCATGTCTGCTTTGGTTTATGATGTTCATGACGGAAGCATATAAGCATAAAAAAGGCAGTTCAGTTTTTGGTCTGGATGCAGTTGAAAAGTCTTTTTGAAATTTAAGAGGTTTGTCTGGATATACGAGCTGGGGGAATTTGGAATTCGGTGATTTGTGGATATGTCTTCGTTTTCAGTTGGAGCGGTGCATTTACAAAAATAAAGTATTATTAGCATGCATCAGTAAGTTCATTTTCTTGGATTAAAAAAAACCATTTACATACATTCAAACATACGATAATACTGAGTTGACCTGATTTATTTCTAAAGTTTAGAGATTGGATGTGTGCATCCAATACTGCATTGCTTTGATTTATAAAAAACTAGATTGAGTAACAATAATGCTTCATCAATGATCACCTTAATTGAATAAGATAATCAAAGGATGAAAAGCTGATGCGATGTGTGAGCTGAAATAAAATCGGATTTCATCGACTGTGTTGCATAAATTTTTCAATAAAAAGCTTTTATTATTTCTTACACAATCTATAAATGCTTACATTATACAAGGATGTTATATACAAAATCTCAAGTCTCCACTTCGATTGCTTTAATACTGTGTACAATGCAATGCATTTTGCCTAATTTAAAAAAGAATTATTCCGTCTGTGATGCGAATTTCATAGACCTATTTATTTTTTGCTATTGATTTTTTTGCATGCAAATTATATATTATACAGACTCAAATAATCATTCTGGCGCAAAAGCATCTTGTTATTCGAATGAACAACATACAAAACCCAGACTGATACTTCCTGTTCCTTTTGACTCTTTGACATTGCATTTCGCCTCCTCTTCTCGTTTCGTCAGATCCTTTTTGAATAATTGAACCTTTTGATATAACAAGACCAGGAGAAAAACTCTGAAAAAACATCAAGATTATTATATATACGAGTTCCTCATTCCTTGAACTTTTGTTCCATCTGGAGCAGGTTGACAATCATCCTTATCTCATGTGAAAAGAGCAATTCATTCAACTTGTCGAGTTCCAAATCTCTTGTAGTATTGGTTAGATTGTTGATGAAACTTGAACCAATCTCTACGAAAAAAAAACTTACAACTAACTTGTCATTCTTAAGCTTTTACTTAATACCCCTGTTTGTCATTGAATGTTCTATTGTCATATAAAATATTCACAAGTAAAATGGTAAACCTTTATCATGTTTTTGCACTACTTCTCAAGTAAATACATCAAGAGAAAAATAATATGTAAATACATACTTACACGTATACATTTTTTTGTTTATACACCATATACACACACTAACATGGAATTGTAGTTCGCAGTTCGCACAATTTTATCCTACAAGGCCTTATTATTAGGAGAGATGTAATATGAGAAATGTAAAAAGTATTAACTCTCAACACAATAAATAATTCTACGAGAAATCGTTCCGATAGAGTTTCAATGTAAGCATATTGTATAACGAATATATTTGAATGATTAAAGAAGCATAACAAGAGCTTTCATTCATTCCAAACTGAAGATATGCCAAAATAAAAATCAACAGAGATATTGAATATATTGTGAGATATTATATACCCATTTTCATATTTACTTTCACTATATTAGTTGATTTCTCTGGAGATATACCCGCTGTATAATAGTTGTGGTGAGCGTGATGCTGATGAGAAATGAGAAAAATGAAAAAGGCAACTGACCTGCTTAAGCTACATACATACATACTTATGTATAATAAAAAGGAGTTTACATGGTGGTAAATAATATAATTATAATGAAAAAATGCAAATTGGTACAATGTATAATACTTCAGTACACACAAGAGGGATTTATGGTATATTTATGTAAACACTACGTTTAGCGTAAGACGAACGATAGATATACTAGGAAATAAAGATTGTGCTTTATGGTTTATATAGTTTGGTTAGAATATTTACAGAGTTTCAATTAGATTTGCTAATTTTCTTTTTGATGGCTGCTCGCTTCTCAACATCCTTCCGGAATAACGTCCTATTATATAACAAAGCCCTTTTCCTGGAGATCTTATTGGCGTTTGTGGAGGCTGCAAATACTGGATCCAAATAACCCTGTCCGTATTGCCCGTATTGTCCATACCCGTATCCATATCCCACAGCGTAGGGGTCAAGGACTGGAAGAGGTCCGTTGACTGGTAACGAGTTGAATTTGATTTTAACGGGATCATATTCCTGAATCGGGGCATGAACTCCATAATCTAGTCCTAATGGTGCTGCTGTTGCGAGAATGGGAACTGGTTGGGGTGCTGCTACGTGTTTCACTATTGGAGCCAACTCCACAGGTTCCAAAATCTTTGGAACCTTAACATGGGCATACTCTGGAGGTGGTGGGGGATGAGCACCTTTCCCGATATACTCCACGGTTGGTCTATAGCCATTCTTATCAGCAATATAAGATACTATTTGAACTAAAATAGAGTATAAGTAAACATGAAAAAATAACAAATTAGCATTGTTGCGTGTATTGTATCATTGTTTGTATAAACAACAACATTCTTCGTTAACAATTCTTGCCCCACAAGCATCTTAACTATTTCAGTATTCTCTTGAGGTCAAAAATTGTAATGATAACATAAATGGTATAAATACTAAAATATACCATTTCAAAAATTGAATTAAAGGTATTTTTTGTTGATATTACGCACAAATACCATTTTAAAAAACAATGAAATCGCAATAACAAAAACGAAATGCCAACTCAACAAACAAGAATTAAATCAATTTCTTCATCAATGAAAACATCAGGTTGCTTTATCATTATCAAAACCCTACACCCAACCTTTAGTACTATCACAATGATCAATCTATTTGTAATAACCTTTTTGAAAGGAAGCTTTACATTTTTCTTGTAACATGGGAATGACGTGGGATGAGATAGCTTACAACTTTTAAGCCCTTTCCAGTGTTCATTTTCATTATTACTACCATCATCGAACGAACCAATTCAGGGAGGTACGAAAGGTATATTATTTGGATGCAATTCATCTTGAGCTACTTTTTACTTAGCGCATAGCGGTATAAAAATGTGTGCATGTTAACAATAAAATATGATATTTTCATTTCTATGCGTTCCCACGTTTGCTTAATGTTTTCATTTCACTTTTGATATGGCCGTAGAGTGTTGCATAATTTTGAGAGATATTTTAGGCGACATCTTACAAAAATTAGAAATCTTTGAACGAAAAAATTCTGTTACTTATAATTTTGTCGGTGATAGCTGCATAATACATTGGAGTTTCGACACAACTTTTTTGATCATTAGTTTTCAAGTAAGAGAACTTCAAATAAGCGAATACTTTTTATACATCAAATTAGATTCTTGTCTCATAATTCCCCAAAATATGGAAACTGGGCAAAAAGGTTTGTATGGTGCCTGGTGCAAAGATGGACAAGAAGTTTAAGATTTTACATTTTTTTACTTTCTACTAGTACGTGCGCTTCTTTTTATGTCACGTAATTTTTATCTGTAGAATTTACAAACGATCCTTACTTCATACTTACTTTGAATGAAACAGAATACTCATCAAGTACCAGTATTTTCAACAACCCAATTATTGTGTTTCTGATCTAAAGTTTCTTGGTTTGTTGTTTTGCTACTCGTCGAATGGTCTCGAGGGAGCCTTACCATGAGAAATGCTCTTTTTGCTATTTAATGAAAAGGCTCAAGGACATGGGATTTTGCATGTCATGCAATTCAAACGAGATAATTTTCATGGACATTTCGGTAAAAATTGAAGTGTGCAATTTGAAATTTGCATTTATTGGAAAACGGAAGTTGTCAACTTTTTGTCTAGACTATAATGCAATCATGATCTATTTATATTTTTTTTAGATAAAATCCTTTCCTATTCAGTTTTTGTTCAAATTCTCTACTAACTCATCTAACAGTCATCATATATGCAATACTTAATTCTTATGATGTAATATCAATAACAGAAGCTGCATTTTCATTATATGTACTTCATTTCGGAAAGAAGCTCAATAAGAGTTTCTTTTTTCATGTTAATTTTTTGCTTGTTATCCATTTTTGCTACATGACTGTGTGTTTAATATGTCTATGTACGTAGGTAGTAGATAATCATGATTACAAGCCCTATTATATTGAAGTTATATCTTGTGTCACTTTACAAGATACTCTTTTTTGTACTTTGCTTCTCGATAATGGGATATCACAAAAAAATCTTAGTTTCTTTTGTGAATAAAATCTTCAAAACTTACTGCTGTAACTATTGCTCTAGATGTAGTTCGTGCTCTTATGTGACTCTAACCATTATCACCGCCACCACTGCCACCACGACTGCCTTCATATTTTTCACAAGTTCACATCAAGAAATAAAATATTAGACATCAGATTAAAACCAGAGCGACAACTTTTCTCCACAAAAAAAGTTTCTGCTGTTCACTCTCTCTCTCTCTGTCTTTGAACGTACTCCGTAGTACATTGCGTTTGTTCATACCATTTCAATCGAACTTTGTAGCTTTTGAAAAGAAAATGGCATAAAGAGAATGAAAATTATGAAGGTTCAATGGTGGTGGTGGTAGTCGAGTGAGATGCCATCACAAACTCACGACGAAGAACAAAGTAAAAAAGAACATGCAAATAGTACACGCATAACAATTCTTTTTTATCCAAAAACATTTTCAATGAAAGAACAAAATGATAATGAAAAACGGGAATGGAAATTAGTGTATATTGAGAATGAAGACGAGAAGAAGGAAGGAAAATATCTATACAGCCAACTTTTTATACAATCTTCACTCGACAAGATTCAGAATACATAAAAATCGGTCTTGATTCCTTAATATTACCGGTATAATAATAATAATGATGATGAGACAAGCGACCTCCTATCACTTCCTCTATCATACTACACGCATCAGTACAAAAAGAAAGGAACCACAAGATGAGGGGACGACGCTTACTGCTGTGTACGCACAATTTTAATATGCAAGCTATGTAAGTCGACTACATTCATTTGTTCTTTAGTGAGAAAAGAGCTTATTTCCATCATCATCGCCGTCATCATCATAATCATGAACGAAAAATATTCTAATACCGCAGGACTTATTACAATACTGCGTGTTGCGTGTAGTATAGTATCATGTCATCATTGTAGATTACGTAGTGAATCAATACTTGCGTAAAATGCGTTCTTGTTGGTGATGGTGTGTGTGGGTACAATTTTTTAAGAAATGAAAGAGCGAAAGGAGACAGAGAGGCTCAAACTACTTGAACTTCACAAGCTGCTTTTCTATCAGTCGGGTCGGTAGCTCGTTTCATGCCTTCCTTGTTGCACGTGAAATTTCAGAGAGATGAAGATAAAATGATACAACAACAGGCAGGTAAGACAACAACAAAGGCAAACCAACTTACGCAGCAAAAAAAAAACTTGGATGGACTCTCACGCAAAATATAAATATAAAAAACAGGACTTGATGCCAGAAAGCCTGGTTTGTTATTGCACGACACGGCTCGCTCGCAACATCAAAAAATCATCGCCTGCAGGAAGGTCTTCTGCTGACTTTTCAAAGCAAACAGGGAAGAATAATCAGGAATATCAAGAAAGTGAGTTGGGTACAGCGTACAAAGTGGAGTTTTTCGAGAGTGAACTTCTGCAAAAATTTTGTTGTTGTTCGGTGTAATGGATGCTGCTAATACTAGCACCATTATGAAATTATGAATATGATTGGTACGATGATACAACTTTCTCGGTGATGTAGAATGTAGACCACATTTATATAATATACTTATTACTGTATATTATAAGCCTTTTTTACCAACTCTGTTATTGTTATTATTATTGTTATGCTCAAAAAGTACAACAACTTGACTTAACTTCATCGTGTCATAATCACAAAAGAGGATAATGCATGGTGTTTGGTCTGGTCTAATGAATAATGGAAATTGCTACTACATTCTACTCGTAGATACATTACTGGAGATTATGACCAATTCCCATATACACGTACAACGAAAGAATGTTTCTCTAGTGTAAAAACATCTAGAGATATAGAGCGCAGTACACATAAAAATGGGAACATTGGGAACTGGTTACACAGAGGAAATAAAATACTATAATGTATTCAAACAAGTTAGAAGTAGTTTAGTTGGTTTATTTTCCCAATATAATATGTGTATCATAAGACGTTTTTTCACTCTTTCTAGTTTTAATCCAGGGCCTAGTTTAGTTTCCAGACATGAACCCAGACTACTCTGACTAAAGTGTATGGACTGGACACATATCACATACATTCTTTTAGGTATGTATGTTAGTGTTAACAGCCTTGATAAACGAGTCTTCTACTTATCGTAAATGAATGTCTCGATGTGACAGGAGAACGGAGAGAAGTAATGAGTTGCATATTTAATTCAAGAGAAAAAGTGATCCTATGGAATAAATTTTGTTGAAATGGCTATCAACCAAAAGTGATTGAGTATATTGAATCGAGCAAGCTATTACACTTATGTTCTGCAGATTCATATCTGGTTCACATTATTACTATGCATTAAAGTATTAGTCCGGCAGTTTAATAATTGATCAGTCCATTTATGAATTTGATTACTGCACTGGTACCCTACAGAACGAGCTCTATTCTGCTTGTCATAAATACATCTAATTTGAAATATATTTCTGTCTGCTTGTCTTTCTTTCTGTTCATCTGTACAAGAAAGGTTCTTAAAGAATAAGGATTATAATAGCCTGGATATTCTCGTTTAAACTTGCAGCATAATAACGTTTTTGTAAGTGCTTTTCTACAACTTTTCCGAAACTTGAACTTATTATCAAAGAAGATGAGCTCTGCAAATTGGGAAAACTGAAAAACAAAATATTGACATTTTAAAGCGTCTTTCATGGACTTGTGTAAAGTAAACAAGATTCTGTGGGAAGTATGCTAAGTCCGTCGTTAATTTTCATTTTTATTGTTTCATTGTTTCTCAACGACAAATGATAAAAAATTGTTTATGGCAATTGTATGCATAAGAAAAAATAAAATAAAAATGCTGTCGAATATAAAATTTACTACTGAATAACTCTAAAAGAGTTACAGCCAACACTTAATGCACTTGTTTTCACTTTAAAACATGCATTATCCAGCGTATTTCATTTCAAGACTCTGAGAATTATTTTAAAATCTACTTACTCCGTCCGTCAGGAAGCAAAACACGGTATTGTCCTTGCGTCACATCTCCATCCCGAATTTCCCATCTTCCGTGTGAGAGTTGATTGTAGTAGTCATCAACCTCGTAGCCAAATGCGTATTGAGGTTTTGACTGCATGTGACAAGAAAAAACAGAAGGAGTGGAGAATTAGGGGCGAACATAGAAGTAAACGAAAAAAATACAGCTTACATAACTTACGAGCATGAAGACATGCCATCATGTCACCAAGTTTTTGCTACCATGTAATTTATGGTTATCTGTGCTGCTGTTACATTTGGTGTGTAGTGTAGGTTAATCTTAATGGTAACAGTCAGCCAGACAAACATCTACAATATATGCTTAATATACTGCGTTATATAGTAATGGTCGATTAAAATCTGATTCTTTGTGCCTATAAACCTTTTGTGTAAAACAGCGAGTCTAATCTTAAATTGAAACTTGCATGTCTGTGCAATATTGCCCTAAACAAAATAACCTTTGCAATAAAAAACGAATTATTGCTGTATTGTACTCGATATCACTACACGATGATGATAGCTTACTTAGATTAAGTGTAAACAACACTAAAAGAAAGTAAAGGTCTGTCTGCGTACACGTTCATTGTTCACTAACTTCTCAAGATAAACTTGTGCTTAGAGGACATTGCTACTCTTAATTTTAATTCACATCAGCAACACCAAAAAAAATTACAAACCGTTTCGGTCTCGTGTCTCAGTTTGCCCCGTATAAAACTTATTGATTGTTTATATCAAATAACAAAAACGGCTTTTGGGGTTTTGTTTTCTGTTATTCTTGGCACTGAAAAATATTTTGTTAAGGCATATACTTCATTTATCTAAAACCAAAGACCTATCCTAGCTGTTCTTTGTTACAGTCATACCTGAGCATAGTATAATTAATTGTGATGGTCAGTTTTAAGCGGTTTTAATGAAATCAATAAAAAGCAAAAACAAAACTGTTATTCTGCTACTGATAATGACAATAGTAAGTGGTGCGATGCCTTTCATTTCTTGAAATCGATAATGAACTTACATAGTAGTCAACGACTTTGTTGACTTTGACCACGTTCAAACTGTTGTATGGGTCGTATCCTCCGTCATCATATGCGTCGTAGTCATAACCCTTGGGTGCTCCTGATACATGACCAAGTAGGACTGCCGCTGATAAAAGGAAAATAAAGACTGGAGAAGAGGAGCTCGGCCGCGGTGATGAGGGCGATGATAATACTGACGATAACAAAGGGGACGGCATGACTTGAAAACTGCCGACAAAAGGAGTTCCTCCGGTCTATAAAATCAACAAATTAAATATGAAATAGTAAAACTGTGAGGGATGAAATAAAGCATTGAAAAATTCAGTGGCAAGTTATTTTCATGGAGTATTTCACGACTTGATAAAAAAGTACATGTTGTGTCGGTCACAAATTCCATTGTCATATAATTCATAAAAATACTTTTTGTGATTGTCAATTGTAATCAAACTGGAATGTGTGTACAAACTGCGCAAGTAGAAATAAAAATTATAGAACATTTTATACTGGCGGAAGCAAAAACTAGTCAACATTTAAGTTGCATCATGCATTTCGTGGCTACCAGCATTGTCGGCGATCTTACAAAAACAATGTTCTCATATAATTTTTCACTAGTTTTTTGTAGATGTTTATATTGAGGTTATATCAAAAAAATTGTTATGCAAAAAAGAACTTTTAATTTATTTTTTTGAAGGAGCGGAGAGATTTCATTTAATTTAATATTTTTTATTGTTAGACTCTTTTATAACATGTGTAAAAGATTCATATGACAGAAATTTCAGTAGCGTGATGGAATGATGGAGTAAAGAAAACAAGATTTTTTTATTTAGCTCGAATTCAAAATCATAAATGCATTTTAGTAATGAAGCATAGCCGAAAAAAGAAGTAAACGAAGATTTGGAATTTTTACATGTGTGGTGCTGGTGGTGCGGTGCAACATAACAAACACTGGTAGTAGAACACAAGACTTGATAGAAAATACGCATAGATCACGAAGATGAAGGCTATAAATTGCTAGCAAGCAGGAGAATCAGATAAAAAAATGTTGATATAAAAGCTTTGTAGCGTTCATGATATCAAATCAAAGGCAATGTAGATAAGAATTTTTTAATAGGACTGTTGAGAATTTCATATGCAGCAATCAATGTCATGTCACGCATGAATCATGACGACTCCCTACTCTGAGCCACACCATTTGAATCATTTTTGCTGGCTGATATTGTAATGGAATGCAACATTGTAACAAGACCAGTGTATTATAAAAAGAAAAAAAAATAGCTCCACCAAAAATCTTTTTCATTACGCACATCATAAATTATATATTTATGATTGTGTATAGTGTAATATAGTTAATTGAACAATGATATTAATGTTGATGATAACACTTTGATTGTTGCACTACAAAACATAACATAATAAATTGTTTGCTGGTACAATAATAATCTATAGCAAAAAAATAGGGGCCCATGTGAGATTACTCACAGGAGAAGTCTCTTCTCTTGTTACATAAATACATCGAATTAATGAGCAAAGTGGACATGCGGATTTTTTTCTCTGAAGAATCTCATTTGAATTAATAATCTATTGCGTTAATATTATAACATGGCTATCTTTGTGTGGCATGGTGTTCCTTTTTATTTAAAAAAATGTAACAATGTTATGCATACAAACCCAGTAAGATTTTCAATTTCAATGTAATGTGATGTAATGTGCGTACCAGCATCTGCCTTGCGGAAACCAAAAAGAAATTGGTTCCCTTACGTATTCTTTTTAAAATGCTTAAAAATGCAAGTATATTATTCTAACTTGTAAATGTAATATGTCGGCTCATGTTGATGTTAATTCCTTTAAAGCCGGTGGTGGTGGTGGTGCGCGTATGGTCTTGGATTGTCTAACTTTTAGCGTTTGAAATGTTTTCATGAAATGTCAGACACAGCAGTAGTCCATTCTTATTACTGTGATAAAGTGAGCTAATACCAAAAAAAATCATACTGTGTGTGTCCTGCTGTTGTTATTTTGTTACTTCTATTTGACGTAGTTCTCATTTATCTTGTTGGGATTGCTCAGGTTCTATTGCTGTACTCTAAAATCTCATCTCGTATCTACAGTTTGCACTATTTTATTGCATGATTTAATCTGCTTGGGATTAATGATAATCCATCATGTTTTAACATAATCATCTGCTTGGTTTTTGAAAAATGTTACGAGGATTACCCAGAGTGTTATGAAATTCTGAAATTCATTGAGAATTAATGGAAAACTATTTTAAATATTTTATGGAAAACAAATCTATGTTTTTATAACATACATCTTATATGTATGTCATGTCATCATGAATATTAGTAATATATAGCACGAAAGAAAGCTTACCATGCTTGAAACTGCAACTGAAAAAAAATCTCCGTACTCGTTGGACAAGGGAGTCTATGAACTTTTGAATTTTCTTCTTATTCTGAAACGTCTATGCACTTAATTTGCTAAAACGGATTTACTATAAAGTTAAAACTGAAAGAACAGTGTTTAGAATCGTATTGTTAATTTCCCTACTGGGTTTAAGAAGAAAGATTCTTTTTGATTACAAATATATCACTTTTACTTTCAATTAGAAATCGAAGGGATCACTCTTGATGTAAAATCGATTGATTAGACCACTCGCAAAGCTTTCGGTTTGGATCCTAGCGTGATAACAAGAACAAATGCTCTTTTGGCTTTTTGGTGGTATGGCCTATTTAGCGTAGATGCCGATAATTCCATTCCATTTTCAACAACATCCTTTCCTTCTCAAATTATCTTCAGATCGTTACGTATAAAAAAGCCAAATGACCACCTAAATCAAGAAAGTCGTAAAATGCGTAATCTGCTATCTCCTCAGAACAGAGAAACAGACCAACAATATAACAGTCACAAAAAAACCAAACATTCGAGTATCACATCAGAAGCGAACTGAACAGACTGATACAAACTCTTTGGCTTTTTACTTTGTTGTTCACTTTTCAAAACGTCTTTTTTCAAAAGGAAGCAGTTACGTATTACCAGATCAGTGCGTCTCTGTGCGTATCACGTAAGAAGTGGCGCTATTCTTTCTAGCTTTTTTTCG
>JAQIWN010001544.1:0-19959 GCA_034699025.1 Entomobrya cf. arborea Gr-Col-00668
AACTCACTATATGTATGCATAGAACCTAGGTCAGTATTGTAAATATATTTTACTCAGATTACTTGAAGAATTTTTTGATACTGCAATTTGACTAACATTGACCTCTGTAACAGTTTTTTTAGTGGTGCGGTTTGATTTTTGGATTTCATCACCTTGATCGATTGATTCATTTTGAGATAAAGAAACGATAAACTGTTAAGTTTAGTGTCATAAAATAATTAATACTTTTAAATTGGAATGATGTATATTTAACTAAATCTTGAGGTTTTTTTTTTGATCTCGAATATAAACCAATTATTATATTTTGAAGGTTAAAGTAGCAATCCACCAATTTTCAAGATGATTAAATGTGCAAAACAATCTCAAAAATTCGTTCCAACTTAAATAACACAACATACAGTGAAAAAAACCAGAAAGACATTCGTCGTTCATTATTTTGTTCCACTGAATTACGCAATTCTAAAAGGACATTTTGCAAGCAAATTTGTAGGAGTTCAACCCACTCACTTTGGTGCAATGTTTGGCAACCTTTAATGTGTAGGTTTGGAACGCGCGAACAAATTTTGTGATTGAAGCTACTATCCATTTTATTATCATTGCCGCTGTTGTAAGTATAACATCAAGTGAAAATGTTGCATAAATGCATATGCATAAAATGAAAATTTATTCAAAGGGGAACACAGTTGACTAGAACAAAATTCAAAATTAGCTGTGCTCTATTGCTTGCAGACCAAAATATCGGAAAACAGAATTTCCAGGACAATTCATGTGTGGTTTATAAAGGGTGGTGCGTCACTTTGCCCAAACGGCAGTTGACCAACGTCACTTGACCAAAAATTTATTTTTTAAAACGACACTAAGCCAAAAACAGATTTTTGGGTGATGACACTTGACCAAATCCAGTTTTTTCAGCAATGACATTTTACCAAAAACCATATTTACGTGTAACTACACTTCACCTAATTAAAAAATTACGAATTAAAATCATAAATTTCACTCACGGGAACTAAAAAATGCTAATCACATCGAAAGTAGTAAAAACCTTTTGTTAAACTAACTCTTAACCTAGATTACGAGTATGTACATATTTCACTGTGAAAATCACTTTAAACGCCTTAATTTGCTGTCATATAAGCTCCAAACCTCATCCGGAGTCAGCAAGCAAGCAACCAAATTAAAGCCAATTCTTAAATTCAAAATTGTAATTTACGTCTCAAGTTACCCGAGAACATGAATTTAAACATGAACATGAACATTTTTTAAAGCAAATTAATTGTCAATTTTATTTATATTATATATGCAATATCTATACGTTTTAAATTTATGGAACATAAGGTAATATTTGGTTAACTTTGCATGCCATTTTTTTTTTTTGGCTTAACGTCGTATGCAGAATTTCGTAATTTGGTCAGTTGTCGTCTTCCAAAAATATTGATTTTGTCAAGTGACGTGGTTAAATTGGTGGGTCGATTTTCTCCAAAAATATGCCGATTTGGTGAACAGTCGTTTTGACGAAGCGTCGGACAATCTTATAAAGGTATATAGATGAGTCGATAAGATAACTTTCCTTCTCTGATGCATGAAACTGAAAAACAAAAACAGAAATGCCCACTGATACGAAGCATCATCTTTGATCAATCAATGATTTGTATTCTTAATGAGTATATGAAGCTCCTTTTCTGTTTCATAACTTCACGCTTTATTAGCCTGCGTTTGACATTCTTACGAAATTGAAGATTCTACTATTCTTGAAAATGTGATTTTGTCAATTGGTATGATATGTTATGTAGCTAAAATGTACTGCAAGTTTACGCAAAAATCAATAAAGCTTATAGTAAAACATACGTTGGAAAAGGTTTGTAGTATAAGGACGTAAAAACGAATTGAATACTGTTTCTGAATACATTTTCGTGCGAACTTTCACTTGACAAATTCTCAGAAAATTAAACGGATATAAGTTTTCATTTTCCAGTAGGAAGTCATGGAGGACCCGTTTCAATTTTACAGTTTTACTGAGAAAACTACTGATGAAAATATTTTACAAGAACGATCATAATCAAAATGCGGCGTAGGCAATAGCAATGAATAATGGAAAAGATGACATGCTCATAGGACATTGGAACATCGTTCTAAAATGAGCTTTTGTTTTTTTGTAATTTCCGATTTTATAAAACGTTTTTGACAATTGCGACTGCCACTCGTTTTTTTCCAGTTCAGGTGTTTTCATTGTTTCTGTATCACAAAGGAAATATTGTTGAACCCTGGTGCAAAATGAGATTTCCGAAAAGAAAACCAGAAAAAATTTATTGGGTCCCAAAACGAACTGTTACATTTTGAATGTGATGCGGTAACCATTTTATTCGTATGCTTTCATCATTTTCAAAGGAGGTATTAAAGTTTCAATTTAAAAACCAAAAAGGCTTCTTATGGTGCTTTTCGTGAAAAATGTGTTTAAAAAATTTTGTTTCACCGATTTATCAAAATGTCATTTGATGGTAACTTACTGCTAAAACTTCAAATGGTAAACTCTTACATTCGTTCGAAACACGCTCTCATCGTTTGGCAGAAAACTTACAGCGTCAATGCGTTTGGGGAAAACAAAAATACCCTACCATTAAAAATTAAATAGACTTTTTTAATTAGTTAAATGGATTGTAAAAACTTGTAATCACTTGTGTCAAACTACTCTGCTCTTTTTGTTGGGGTCCACAATAGTTCAATTAGTTGATGAAAAACGCAACAAATAATTGACTAAATTCGTATGTTTTTCGCAAAAAAATGTAAAGCGGACTATTGCACAGAAGGACCCTAATTCCAATGAGTATACTGTAAAAACCTTACATCCGAATGGCTTTTGCTGGTAAAAAGGAAGTATCGAAATAGTTTTTTTTTAATCCGACTAAAGTTTTGACTAAGTTACAACAGTCTTTTTTTGGTCTTCTCGCCACAGAACACAAAGAGGACTCCAGAAATAATGGAATTGGTTTAAATGATGTTTTGTGCTCACAATCAGCTTCTGGCAGGCTTTTACTTTAGTACGAAGATCAAAATGCTTTTTTTATTCCTTACTTTCAAAATTTTACTGTTACTATTTCTTTAAGAAATACAGTTACATGTAAATCATAATATTCACATGCATTCAGGGACAAACGGATCCGCTTAAATTGCACGGTTCTGTTCTGAAATTCATTTTGAAGTTAGAAACATTCGCGCAAGCAATCAATCAATTTCAAACTAAACGCTCTCGTGTTTGTTCATGTAGTAAATTTTTATGTAGGAAGTAGGTTTATTTCAAGTCTGAAATTGAAAGCCTGATTACATATTACAGGGAAGTTGTCAACTTTATACAATATAGCAAGAATGTATGTTTTTGGTAAAAACGTCAAATTGAAGGACTTTTATTAACAGGTTTCCCAGAAGAATTTCGATCGTTCGTCGTTTCATAGAACAGATTTTCAATTGAATCAGGCTTAAAGGTATCAAACTACACTTATATTGATTGGCTTTTCTTTCAATTTTTGCCGATGCACAAGCTTTTAAACTTTTCCTATTCCACGTTACGATGCTTAAAGTTTACAAAAAAAGTATAATGCAAAATGAATTTTAATATTTTTAATGTAGCGAGTTTATTATGAAATACTAAATGAAATGTTCCCTTAAGGATTTCATGCAATTTCCTTTTCCTTTCCCTAAACAGAGTCAAATCAAAATACATAAAACATAAGAGTTTAACATTGGAGTTGTATCATGTTGCCTTGCAAAAATATTAGAGCTTGCATCATCAAATGAAAAAGTGAACACTATACAAACAAAACCAAACATACATGCTGTAATTCACCCTGAAACATGCATAAAAATATAGATGATACGTAAAAACGATACCAATTTTTTATGATTATTAGGAATAATATTAGCATATATATCAATAAGAAAAATTGTTTGCAGACTGAAACTTTCCAAGACTTTATTAAGCTATTCGTGTAGCCCGCAGCCAAAATTTGCCTATCATGTTTTATTTACCTTTATACCATGAAATTTGATCAGGAAAAGCTAATTAGCGTTAAAATGAGTTTGTTTAAATTCTGATTTTAAGAAAATTTTGAATTTAGATTTTAAATTTTTTGTCATGATGCAGACCATTTTAGGGAAAAAAGTTTGCTACAACTTTGACTTAAGGCGGTAAAGGGACATCATGATATGAGTAAAGGAAGTAGCAAGGCACTACAAGTGGAAAATAGCAGTGTAAACTATTTGTTTTCCATAACAAGTGGTTTGTTCATCATCATCACCTAATAAAAAAGAGAAATAGGGTTGCTCCCAGGATAAATAAATATATATATATATATAAATCACAAGTACAACACAAAACGTGCAAATGTCGGTAAAGATATAGCCTTATGAAAACCAAACCAAAAGCAGACCCGGAATCACCATTTTCACAATAGTTCTCTAAGTAGCAAATAAACTGACTTTGCAGATAATTTAATAAGAAGTTTCCTTTTTTTGTACAGGAAATAACATAGTTTTAGCAAGATGAAAGACCAATTTCAAAAACTGCATTTTAAGGATTTGTTGTAGTATCAAATCAGGAATCTAAAAATAAACTTTCAATACAAACTAAAGCGGATTCATCTCCATAAATCTTCAATGTTGTTCTGGCATCTGGCCAATAATACATTTCAATCTTTAAAAGTTTATTTACTTCGTATGTTCTTCAAACAACAAGTTAAGTTTGATCTTACACTAGTACGTTTGCAACGGTTTTCCCAATTTAACAAAAGGATAAAAAAAGTCCTTCGTAAGTTCCCTTGTATAACAACCAAAAAATTTACAAAAAAAACCTGTAGTACAAACGCTGGAGCTCTATACGATTTAAGTTACTACTTTCTACAAACAACTTAACCTTTTCATTTTGGTTATCATTCTCTCAAATTTGTTGTAAACCAAATACAAAACTTTTATTCATTGTGAATGCACTGGACAAGCAATTTTTCTATGTCTGCAGTAAAGTTGTATACTTGCTAGATATTGCGTCTTTTTGGTTACCATTCTATCATGCTTTCATGTGGAAAATCATTTTTTAGTTGACAATATCTTATTCTCCACAAGAATTTTCGCACATTTTTGTTCAAAGAATACATTCAAAATGTTTTGTGAACATGCTTAAAGCTTAAGAAATTTTACACGGTACCAGCCAATTCTAAAAGGAGCATTCTATGCTCTTTGATATTTCAACTATCTAAATTTTGAGAAACATGGAATAAAAATGGTGCAATCTACATACTTGCATCCATTAAAAATTTAAAACAACTTCAAAAGAACATTTTACTTTCTAGAAGATGTTGCAAGGGGACTTATTATTTAATATTGTAATTCAGTTTTCATTCCAAATTTGTCCAGTTATTCATGACCAGATTTAAATTCCAAGTGTCCAATATAAATTCCTTTCACCACAGACATTTATATTGGATTTCAAGTTATCTAAAAAAAAGTACTTCAAACCTATGCTTCTGCTTTAAGTAAAAAACGTTTCCTTGGAAATAGTAGAGTTTTTTCTATTGTAAAGTTCACATATAAAACCTTGCTTTTTAAGGTATCTAGTGTGGAATTTCCAGAGAAAATAAAAATAAAACCTAGTAATTTTTTGTATGAAAAAGTGAAATTGTTAAGGCAGGCGGTATTTTGAAAAACGATTTTATCATTATCGTTGTAATTATAATTTATATCTTGACCATTCATATGAGTAGTAGATAAAGTTCCAGCATTGTTTTTACTTATTTGACGGTCGACTTAAATTGCTAGAATTCAATTTGGTATTCTAAAACTGGATGAAAACCATTAGCATGTTTGGAATAAAAATTGCAAACAAATGTTTGTTAATTGATGCTTGTTATTCGACCAGCTCAAACTTCTACATAAAGTTAAGTTTGAAGTTTTCATCGAATATTTACTTAAATCATAAAATTTATTTACTACAGAAGCCTGGTAAATTGTATTTCTTACACCGATGGAAAACTTCCCGAAACAATTAATTTTGCTAGTATCAACGTAAAATGAATATTTTGCACGACGAATAAGTCTTTTCAAATCTGGCTTTCGTTGGTGCTCAGTTAAATATACATTTGCTAAAAAAAGAACGACTAGGCTGATTTTTACACCAATATAAACTTATTTTATCAAATCATGTCGTCAGACACTAAACCAAATCCTACAGTTGGCTTCATCTCAATCAGTTATTATTTGAATTTTTGGTATGCCATTTTCATTTATACAGTTTAATCAGCCGTAATACAAAACCATACCTTTCTTTGTAATTCGATATATACATATATAAATTGACTTGCTAATAATAGTGGCCAACTATTGAAGAAAAGCCTCCAACACTAATTAATTCACGTATCGGATCACGAACGGAATTTTAATATTAGTGTCACATTTATATTTGCAGAACAGTGGTAGAAATTGTGAATGAAAAAAAGGAAAGGCATTCCAGTATTGAAACAACACATTGCTTTATTACCGATTGTGAGTTTTATGAAAGTCGTTTTAAAGGTTAAAGTTGTGCCTAAAAATGAACAGAGGCTCTAATTCAATGTCAGATATCAAGATTGTGTTTAACTAAAGAACATAGTTGTTTCCAGGGTTTCCGCTTTAGCAGCTATAAATAAGTAGCAATGAATACCCTACAGAAACCAAGGTTGAGGTAAGAATCAACTGTTGCTAATGTATGGTTGGTTTCTGAGGTATTTCATGAGGTGAATATTTAAAGCCCTAACCCACTGTTTTTCAGAGTAAGTCTAATCTATGTTTTGATTTTTTAATCAAGCTGCACGTTTAATAAACTTATTCTGCGTCACGTTGTTCTACAACTTCAATGATATCGATTTCCTAAACCTTAAGTTCTAAAAGTTGCTCATAATTCTAGTTAGTGCTTTGTCCTCTTCATTTGAGTTGTGTTTAAAGACTAGACAATTTTTCTTTCTAGCCATCGACAGAAAAACAAATTATTTTTGTTGTGTAAAACGACCATACATTCAAGAAAGTTGGTCACTAAACATTTAAGGTGAACACTTAAGTATTTGATACAGCGGTATGGTACATTGGTAACATATTTTAAAGAATTAAACCTATAAATCAATAGTCAATTAATATAACTTGGTCAAAAAGTAAAGCTAACTTACATATGACGTGAAGGTGCAAAAAAACGCAAATTTTGCTAGACTGTGGTGGAGTTTGACATAAAAGCGTTTTAAAGCCAAACTTCAACGCCCAAAAAATATAAGCCAATTAGAAATACTTTAAGCCAATATTTTGAACGAAACATGTTGTACGATTTTCTTAAACCAAAACTTGTATGTATATTCACCTCTACTAATGGTACTAACTAAATTCAAGTAACACGATTGCCTAGGTGCTTTATAATTCTTCAATCTTCATTACTCAAAAAAGGTATTATTTTTTAAAGAGAAATTTTAATTTTTTTGGTAAACTGTAAAAATGTACTGTTACGCTAGTAGACACATAATGCAATCTAGACTGGTCAACTTTTATTTCTAAAAATCGACTGATTTTATTATGACTGTACTATATCTCCTTGGATTTCAAAAATTTCGCGTTGTTGTACACGAACCACATGATACCAAAATTGCCTTCCGCAAGTCAACAATTTTTTTTTGTTGAAAAAATAAAAAAAAAATGCTTTGAGTTTCAACGTTGGTTTTGCATTTTCCTGCAAAATTTTTGGTATCTATTAAAACATAGTACATCAGTTTTGAATAGTATGGGAGTCATATCTCTCCTTGAAAATCAGCTTCGTTGGCCACTCTCTATTTGTAACCTCTTTTGTTACGCTTAATTTGACAGTTGCCATTACAACTGTGAGATTCAAATAAAAGAAACCAGATTTCATCTCTTTTTAGTTTTTTCTTATTCAAAATATTGTACAAATCCGCAAATTTATGTTCCTTTACATCTATGGCTTAAATAGTATACTTGAATAACACTCATTGAAATTCAGGTCATTATTTTATATTTTCAAAAGATTCTTGATAAAAGGAGATTACTTTCAAAGATATTGAACCATTTTTCTTCAATTCTGACTAATTTGCAAAAACGAATACGATTTTTTTCTATTGATCAGATAACCTCATTTTGTATCTCACAAATTTGAAAATATTTGGTTAGATGTCCATGATATTAGCAATACTTACCAACCAAAGGCTTTTACTAAAGGAAAACTTTCTACTTATCGTTTGATGGAAAATATAGCGACTAATAATACTTTTACTCACACGTATGGAAATATACGTAAGAAAATTGAAGTTGAAAAACGTGGTTTATGTCAAAACGTGAGGGGCAAAAGCCTCACGTTTCAACTTCCGCTGAAACCAAAGAATGAACATAATTTAATTGCACTATGATATGGATTTATTTTTAATGGTTTTAACTATTGAATAATATAAGCTAAATGCATTTTTCCACAGAATTTCTAAACATGCAGCCTATAAAATTTTGCAACATTTCAAAATTCATATTTTTCATGTTTTATCGCTGCAAAAATAACAATACAAAATTCGAGTTGCTATTCAAGCTTTTCTGCACGTCATTGACGCTGCATACAAAATTCCATAAATCAACTTTTCATATTAATATCTTAATTGAGCTTCCTCACAAAAACTATTCTTTCAGATACTTCCAGCTTTCCCATCCTTATGTGTTTTAGTCGTACTTGGTGAAAGCATGGTAAATTGAAACTAAAAAACTACTTTGCTAACAATTGTTCACCACATAAGTACCTAGGAAGGGTAAGAACTTATGGAAAAAGTATAAAACTGAAAACGATAGATGTTTAGCCGTGTTTTGGACATAAATACATGTTAAAATCTTTTTCGTTGTTGATTTTAATGCTGTTTTTTCAAGTTAACCTGGTTATTTCCACAATTTTCGGATAACTTTTGAATGAACTTGTTTTACATTTTTGTGATAAACCAAAAAAATCTAGTGACTTAGTATTCCGTGCTAGAGTTATTATTGTATCATGTATCAAATAGTTATTAAAAATGAACACAGTGCTTTACCATTTACCACAGTTTGGAATTCGCGAGTGAACGATGTTATGGAAAATATACGGGAACAAAACTGGGAGAACGTAACACTTCTTTGGAGTGACTGCCACCAAACTCAACAAAAAGAATTGCATTCTTCCGCTGAAATTAAGTATTTACTCAAAACCTGGTTTGAGCATCAAAACAAACTCGTATCATGTTTACAAAAAGGACCTTGTATACCTGCATAAGTGAACATAAATCTCGTTGAATCATACACACAGATTTTTATCTTCATTGAACAATAAATGAGTTCTTTTTAGAAATGAAATATAATTTCGTTCTGGAACAAAATTAAATTAAACTTTTAAACATTTAAATTACTTCTTTCATTTAGAAACTACAATAATATTTCATACTTTACATGCTACGGTACGTTATGTTATCATACGAGAACAGTGATAACCACATAACTTTTGAAGTTCTATACTCAACTTAGGTTCAATTGCAACTTTTAATTTAGATAGCAAGAAACATCAATGAAATAAACGTCGTACATATTTAATATAAGTAATAATTGGAAAGGTTTTACTATACATTTTCTTCCAAGGTTGTAAACGTTTTATGGCTTTGTAAACTCTTAGATGTAATGCATTGATGAAGAATGTAATTAATAACATTTATGCTTGTGTATACAATACGGTGCCATAATACCTTTTGCACGAAACATCGTTTGCTTCGAAATAAACTTCACAACTGAATATATCCTTTGGTATTTATTTGATGTACAATTTTGTAATGATACATTGTACGGCAATAGGACTCTATGTTATCAACTCACAGCATTTTTGCTTCCCAAGAAGTCCTTTGAAACCTTAGTGCATGTTTCTATATGTTTCTATATATAATCGACGACGATATTTTATAACAAACGTCTACAAATTTTCAACACAACGAATTTTAGTCCCTTTTACCAGTGCTATTAACAAAGCACGTACTGCAATGCAACATGAAAAATCATGGCTGCTAGTCACGCACTTCCAGTGGACCAATTTTAATTAAAATATCCCAGGAAAAAGGTCCAAAAAGTACCTGACTTACACTTGTACAACTGAATTAATTACGCAGTGTGTTCGGATAACTAGCGTACGTTGCAAAAACAATACGTACATTAATTATTCCGGCTTAGTTTTATTTCAAAAGGTTGAAGCACCATTATCATTTAGTATTTCGCCGAAACCACTCTTATTTTTATTATATATGCAACAAGCCTAAGTCTAAGGGTCTGTTGGCTACTATTTGCTGCTATTGTTGAATCAACACTATTCATGCTTTTGTGGGAGCCCTTTAGTCTTCTTCAAGTTCACGTAAGGATCTCTTTATGATTTTATTTCATTTTATTAAAACGTCTAACGAAACGCCTTTCTTCAACTTTAACGTCCATTCTGCTTTCAGTTATATTTGTTGTAATCGCAATGAAATACGCGCACGTCTGATAGTAGCTTTGCTATTGAGATTTTTTTCTTAAAATTACCGAAACATTTATTTTAAAACTGTAGAGATGTTTTAGGATTTTCATTAGTGGTTACATGCAGAAGGACATTTTATGCACAAATCATTACGCCTCAGTTGGAAAGATGCTCAAACACGGTGTCTCCTTCAGTGGAAAATTACAACACAAGAATCTACAAATCGTAGTCTATTTCAAGCATACAACTTTATGGGATATGGTCAAACAATCAAGTACTCCTTACTTTGTGACCCGTATTTACACTAATCTCGCTTGTTTGCTATTTATACAAGGTATCCCATTTTATTAACAGTTTCATATAAAAACGTAATAGAGATAAAGCATACCGGTTCAAAATGTAGTATATTGTTTAGCGAAAAGAATGATGTTTTGTTTCTCATTGGTCCAATAGTTCTGACAGTGACGGTAATAAATAAATACAATTTTGCACATAAGCGAGCGAATATACATTTATTTAATTTTCACGTTATCCGGTGCCCTGAACACTTATATTGCTTTGTTTGATCTTTTCATACCCGAATCTCGGATGTGTTTACAAATATCATCCGAATTTTACTTCAGAAGGTTGAAAATGCGGTAAGTTTATCGGGGTCGGATTCCTCCCAGTTTCGGTACTACTTTTTTTACAGTTTCAAAAGACTTTTTGCTTCACTTATTATGCAAATTTATTAAATAGCCTGCTAAAATATATAAAATTTTAACAGTCTATTTATACATTATTATTAAAATGTTTCCAACTTTAATAACCCTGTCAAGTAGCTATATATACATGATTTCGACATGTTGTAATTTAAACGTGTTTTCTTGTTTCATCATCGTTTCATAAAAGGCTGCATGTGAGCCCTTCAATTAAATCAACCATTTAGCTACACACGAGTGGTTGATGTGAGAACGAAGATCAAATTCAATGTTGCTTGATTAATGGTCTACGGATTTATTTTCTCAATATTTTTGGATCTACTTACAAGGCCACTGTCATTCTTTTTCTTGGTTTGGATGTGAAAAAGATCAATGTACCACATGGGGACCACGAAAAGTACTACGTAATTCTGAATATATTTTTAATCTCATCTCAGGTAAACTTCTGTTAGACTTATTCGAATACACACTTGTGTATATTGACATTTATATTTTTATACCACTTTTCTATTTTGTAGGGTATTTGTTTTCACAGTTTAATGCTCCATATGTCCTGCGGTTTATGTCAAGATTCGTTGCCCTTATTGACACGCAAAGGAGAGATGGAAAGATCGATATTGTTCAAAAGCCACCAAACCACGGTTTACCGACATCATGTAGAAACCCAAAACTGACAGCACTTTATGTAAGGAATTTTACTTCTCTGAGAACAGTGTCAGCGGTTGTTGAAAATAGTGTAGCTTAAAATTGTATAGAAAATGGTAATAAGAGTTTTATCAATTTCTGTATAGACCATTGGCAAGCAACTTCTGAAAAACCAGTGTAAACTAGTTTATTTTGTTCAATATTTTAGCTTGGAAATTTAACTTGGCTGGTAATAATTTAAGAGCATTAAATAATATACATTCATATCTCATTTATATAAAACAAACTTGGTAATCATTTTGCTGAAACTTTGGCAAGTTAATAAAGTCGTCCTAATTCACAAAAGCTAATGTTATTCTCGATGAAAGTTGACTTACAGAAATGCATCAGGATAATAATCCATACGTCGTTCCAAATTTTTGGCATGTCTATGGCGATCTTGTTCAAAGCATGATACGTCTTTGTTACTTTTATAGCACAGAATAGTATACTCATACAAAACTTGTTTGGACATTTACGCAAAGTTTGGTGAGAACGTGTCTAACAAGTAACAAAGTTTACTTTGTCTTCAAGATCACAGATGCAAGGACATGTGAAGACATGATCGACAAACTAGGTTACCAAAATTCCCGCTGAGTTCCTTTTAGAATGTCATTTGTATTCAATCTTACTTTGAGTGTCATTCTTGAAAGCATTTCGTGGTCGCATTGAAGACCATCGGATTGGAAACGGTTGGTGATCGGTTGAAAAGTTCTTCGCAAACTTGTTCAAGTTTGAACAAGGTTAGATACTTGCTACAACGTTCGTAACGGTTTGGATTAAAAAATATTTTAAAAATAAAGGGATTTTTGGGTATTGGTCTTTTGACGGTAATGTTTAAAATTCCAGTTCGAAAAGTTTTGCGAAAATGTCGTTTCGATCTTTTTTAGAATGGCTGTTGTGCGAAATACTTTACCAATGTTTTAGGGATAGTGCCGCCGCCTATGAATTATGGAGAGAAAAAATTTCCCGGTATATGCCATTAGGGTGTATCAAAGCCTGATGCATTTCAAAGGACATTTTTATATGATCACTGAAACACTTATTCCTGAAATCTTCGTTCATAACTCAAGAGACAATTTTCAAAACAAGAATAAGGATAAAACTTATTTTCAGGAAATATTTTTAACTAAAATACATTTGAATTTAACTATAAACTAGGGCGTTTCTTACGAAAACCGATTCCTCATTTCTTCATTACAAAATCCCATGTATTTTTCCCATTTAAGAATTTTTAAATCACCAAGCGACAAGTGTAAATGGCAAAATACATGGGAAACCTTCTGAAGATATGAGAATGAGGTAATGAAGATCGGTGGAAGTAAAGGCCCATGGTTTTGTTATTTAAAGTGTTATTACAGTAAATTTCATGTTTGATTGTCAGTAAATTTCAAAAAAACTAGGAAATATTTGAGGACATTCATTGAAAAATATTCTATTTTACAGGATTTCACAATTTGTAAAAAATTTCGTAATTGCATTTTAAACAATAGAAAATGAGTGGGTATTCGCCGTTCTTTAATGCTTTCACCATTTTTTTTACTTTTGAGTGAGTCAGCATTCATTATCCATTACTCTTGATGACACAATGTTTTACGTTTCCTAATCACAAAATTACAACAGCCTATAAACTAAATTTCAGAGAAAAGAATTAAATTGTTTTTCTCATATTTATTTGTGTCGCAGGAGATCGAAAGTTTTTGATAACGTGGAAATCATGGATACATTAATCAATTATTTGGTTGTAGGCTAAGCAACGTTTAACCTTTCACGATCACAGTTCGTCGACGTTTGACCTTTTGGATTTTTTTTTTTTTTTGAAAAATTTCTTCTATAATATTTTTAAATTATTTGCTTGTGTATTGACTGAGCAATAATCCGATATCGAAATTGCCTTGAATCTCCCAACTTAAACTTAAAGTTGAGTAAGCTCTGCAAAATTCAGTCGTAGAATAAAAACCTGAAAGTTCAACCTATATTTTTAGCAACGGCTTACTGAAGAAATTCTGTGAAGAACTAAAAAAAGAAATACTTTTTTAGACGTTCTCTACCAACACAACCAAATCGTTTGCCTTTCCACATATCCCCTTCTGGTAAAAATAGTGCTCAGCATATCAATCGAAAAAAAGTAGTCCAGCCTTAAATGCACTTGAAACACCTATGTATTGTGGCTTTTTGTCTTTTAGTAAAAAGTTTACGTCAAATTAAAATTTGTGTGATGAAGATATTCATTAAAATACATTTGGTCAAGTTTCTTCCATGTAGAAGCAGTTAGAGAAATTTGTTTTCAGGCAAATTTACCTTAGACCCTTGGCAATCGATACATAACACTCTTTAAAATATTCACAATCCTACGGCGAAGATATAACAATTTGAATTTGGCCACGGATTTATGGAACGGACTACGTATACTTTGTTAATTTTCGGCTCGATTCAATTCAGACGTACTTAATTTTACTATATTTAATCGTAATTTAAAATAATCTATGAGACACACAATGTGACTTCATGTACATCATATAGTTTTTTAGTACAAATAATTTACTATTAAACTATTTATGTATTAACCTTAATGAAAAATAACCTGTAGTTTAAAATCATTAAATATTCAATTTTTTTTTTGCATTGAGTACTTACTAACACAGTCGTTAAAACAATTGTTATGCTCAACTCAAGAAACTGGATCTGCCTATTAAATAATGCACGCTTACTAACCGACTGAACAAAGCAACTCAAAAACGTTCCTTTTGTACCATTGGCTGCTGCAGTAATTTAAACCAAAAAAGCGGTCAAAACATAGCTGAGTAAATCTTATTTTGGTTCTTGTAGCAAAGCAAAGCACATGTTTGTTTTGGTTCTTTACCTTTTTTTTGTTTTTTAAATTCACTGCTAATTTTAACAAGTTCATTTGGATTGTAATCATGTCACCATATAATTTACATTGCACAGTTTGTGCAAAAAATTATAATAGGAGTGATGATTGGACAACACATTTGTTTGGAAGTGGTCATCAAAATAAAGCCAGGTTAGAGTGTGTTCAATGGGAGAAGAGCAGGAAAGAATGTGCTTTAGTCGCATTTTTCAGTTGTCCAATAACCTCAACACTTTCCAAAGAGATAAAGGCTAATGGTAAATGTGACGAAGAAGAAACCAATTTAGTTGTAACTTTAAGGAATTACTTGCTGATGACCTTGAAGGGTGAACAGGCATTTAGTGGACCTCTGCTCTTGACTGATTTTGTAATGTGGAATGAGCAGCCAAAAATGTGTGTTTTGCAATTTGAAAGCCGGTAAGTTGATTTAAAAACTCAATAAATTTTCTTACAAATACTTAAATAAATTAAATTTGCTTTTAATTTACAACGTACTCAAATTATCATGTTGTTTATTTTTAGGGAAAGAGTTAACTGGGTATACTCAAAATTAGTATATGGTGAAAATGGAATAAACAAACAACACAAACTCGGGAATCAGCTGGTGCAGTTTAAAAAGCTACTGGATTTACTAGAACTGGAATGTAAACTGTTTTCAATTGTTTCTTATTTAACGTAATTTTAAAACTAAAAAAATACTAAAAGTAATCATTTTTAAATTAATATTTTTTAGGGAGGATTCTAATTCCTGACTCTACTCACAAGAACCCAAAGCGCAGTTATCCAACAGCTGATCAAGCGTCACCAAAACCAAAAAAAGTAAAAACATGTAATGGCATCGAAAACACATTAGATTCAAATCCTGTTTCTGTTTCCATTAAAAAGAACATCTGCATTAGTAAACAGAGTGACATGTCAAATCTAGCTTCCCAATACCACTACATCTTAAAATCAGTACAAATTCCCAGTCAAATAGTCACCCAAGCTGAGGAATTAACCGAACAAATTAAAAATGCTTTATGTGAAGCGTATCCCGAAATCGAAGTTGTCCTCCTTCGAAGTCATTTCCTCAAAATTAAAAATCGTTTGTACGGTCGCAACAATGACCTACTCATATTCGTTCACGGAAACCCCACCAAAAGCAAAGGCTTCAAAAGTTTTAAACTCGACAAACTAACCAAACTTCTACTTTCATCAAACCAAATATCTGGACTCAAAATATCAACAGCAAAAACTATCACAAATGAACAAGATCTAAAAAGAAAAATGGGTCAAAGATTTAAAATAGTAAATCGTTATTCATCCTCCTCCATCACTGCCTTCCATTTATTTACGGATCTCTATTTTTCACTTGAGGCTCAAATGGGACGAATTTTAAATTACATGTGTCAATTTGACTCGAGATGCTATCCAGTCATTTCCCTTTTACATTACTTCTGTAGGGTCAATGCTTGTTATTTTGGGGACCCACAAATTCAAGGAGAACCAATAGAATGGATAGTAATTACGTTTATGTCAAATAAAAAGTATTTACCAACTGTACGGCAAATACTAAATCAAGAGCATCATCCAATTTGGCAGATGAGTGAAAAACGAAAAAGTGATATTGGATTTGATAGCAACGACCCGAATTTTTTACAAAATTGGGTCAAGCTGCGAAATAATAACGACGTGGATGCCAAAAGTGTTCTAAAATTATTTCAAAGGATTCTGAGTTTCATTGGAAATGTATTGGCAACTGGAGACTTGATATTGAATGTTCGAGACGGTGAAATCCTCAAACGAAAATTGCTCTTTGGGAAAGAAACTAATGAGAAATATACTTTAAAGACAGAATTAACTGAGGAGGAAATTTGTGCGATTATTAATAGCCCTTGTCATTTAGCTAAATGGACTAGATGGCAATTTAGTATTGTGCATCCATTTGTTGTTAATTTAAAACTTGGATTTCAAGTAGAAAAGTTGTGTGTAGCTATGAAGTTAATGAAGGTTGGGTCAAAGCTACTAAAGCAGTTGATAGAGGATATGGAGGTACATGGGGAATTGAAGAGTGTACAGTTAAAAAATATTCTAAGAATTGATACGGTTACAAGGGAAAAAGTTTTGAAGGAAAGTTTACCTTGGCAGAATAGACGACAAAAATTGGCATCTAAATGTTAGTTGTTTAAAAAAAAGTTAAAGTTAAATAGGTATTTAAATAATTTTTAAATTTTTTTGTGGTCATATTTTATCATAAATTATTTTTAAAATGTTAATAAATCAACTCAAAAAATTGAACAAGCGTATGAAAATTATATGCTTACTTGCCGACTGAACAAAGCAACTCAAAGACTCTATCCTTTTGCATCATTGGTTGGTGAATTCATTCAAACCAAAAGTGTGGCAAAGCATTGCTCAGTAAATCTGATTTTTTTCTTCAGCAAAACAAAAGCACATGTGCATTTGGTTTTATACATTTTCCCGTTTTAAATTCACTGCTTAGTTATTTGAATTATGTCACCATATACTTTACATTGCACAGTGTGTGAAAAAAAATATAATAGGAGTGAAGACTGGACAACACATCTGTTTGGAAGTTATCATCAAATTAAAGCCAGATTAAAATGTGCCGAATGGGAGGAGACCAGGAAAGAGTGTGCTTTAGTCGCATTTTTCAGTTGTCCAATAATTTCAACACATTCCAACAAGATAAAGGTTACTGGCAAATGTGACGAAGAAGAAACAAATTTAGTGATATTGCTAAGAAATTATTTGCTGATGACCTTGAAGGAGGAACAAGCATTTAGTAGACCTCTGCTCCTGACTGATTTTGTAATGTGGAATGAGCAGCCAAAAATGTGTGTTTTACAATTGGAAAGTCGGTAGGTTTTTTCTTCTTCAAAACACAAATAAATTTCATAACAATTAAATAAATTGTAAAAGGCTTTAAATTTAACTGTTCTATTATTATTATTTTTTGCAGGGAGATAGTTAACCAGGTGCACACTAAATTAGTAAAAGGTGACAATGGGATACAAAAGCAACACAAAATTGGGAATGGGAAGTATCTTGTGCAGTTTAAAAAGCTAGTAGACTTGCTTGAGTTGGAATGTAAATTATTTTAAATTACTCTTTTTTAACTTTACCAAAAGAAATTACTACCATCACGAAACATTCATGACTTTGAAATATTATTTTTAGGGAGGATACTTATTCCTGACTCTAATCACAGGAGCCAGAAACGCTCTCTCAAAACAGCTGATATGGAACCACCTCTGCCAAAGAAATCAAAAATTGATGCCAATGGCCTTGATCCAGATCCTGTTCCCATCGAGAACCCCAAATTCATCAGTAACTCCAACAACATAATTTCTCTAACTACCCAATACAACGACATCATTAATTCAATACAAATTCCCAGTCATTTACTCACCAAAGCTGTACAATTAACCCAACAAATTAAAGACGTGCTACGCCGCCGCGCATATCCCAAATGCGAAGTCGTCCTCCTTCGAAGTCATTCCCTCAAGATTAAAAATCGACTGTACCGTGATCAAAACGACTTTCTTATATTCGTTTACGGAGGATGTATTGAAACAAAAGGGTTTAAGAAATTGAAACTCGACAATGTAGTCAATACTCTACTCAGATACCTGAAATCTTCCGGACTCAAAAAATCCACAGAAAAAACAATATCAAACGAACCAGATCTAGAAAACAAGTCAGGTCAAAGATTTAAATTATTCGATCGTCAATTATCATCCACAACTTATTTCCATTTATTTACTGATTTATGTTTTGGTGTTGAGGCTCAACTTAATCGATTATTTAATTATATGTGTCAATTTGATTTGAGATGTCATTCGGTTATTTCACTACTGCATTATTTTTGTACTGTAAATAAGTGCTATTTTGATGACCCACTACTGCCAGGAGAGCCTATGGAATGGCTTGTTATTCTTTTTATGTCAAATAAAAAGTTAATTCCAACTGTTCGAGAAATTCTAACACAAAAGCATGAACCAATATGGCAAATGAGTGTAAAAAGGAAAATTGATATTGGATTTCAAGAAAACGACCCAATTTTTTTGAAAAATTGGAACTTTTACAAGTCTTCCATAAATAATAATAAGTTGGTGTCCGAGTCAAAAGAGGAAAGTGTTCTGAAATTATTTCAAGAGTTTCTAAGTTTTATGGGAAACGTATTGGCGGATGGTAATTTAGTATTGAATGTTCGAGACGGTGAAATATTGAATAGAAATTGGTTATTTGGGAAGGAAGTGAGTAAAGTTGTTCTAAAAACGGAATTAACGGAAGAGGAAATCAGTGCTATAATTAGTAGTCCTGCTCATTTAGGTAAATGGAATAAATGGCCATTTAGTATTGTGAATCCGCTTGCGGTTAATTTGAAAGTTGGCTTTCAAGTGGAAAAAGTTTTAACTGCAATGAAGCTAATGAAGGTTGGGGCGGATCGACTGGGTAAATATTTGGATGATGTTGAAAAACATGAAACTTTGAAAAGTATTCTGAAAATTGATGGTCCGACAAAAAAGAGGATTTTAAAGGAAAAGCTACCTTGGCAAGAAAGTTGGACAAAATCGGGAAATTAAATGTAAGTTTGTTTAAAAGTAAAGAATTTAAAATTACGAGTATAGAAGTAATTAGGCTAAAAATAATTATGACGTATGATATTTATTGATTAAGTGTATGTTTTAGCTTGATAGGCCATCGAAATTTTCGACCTCTCATATTTCAATTATTTTTAGCACACATTGTTACAAGGTCTTAGAAAGTTGTTGTGGCCAATTTTCAGCCGACCTCGTAACACATGGTGGCCACAGGGGTTAAAACCGCGACGACCGCCAAATTTTTGGAAAATTATTTTTTCGTATTAGAGGCAACAATCAAATTATTTTCTAACTTATCGTAGGTATCAAGGTCACTGTGGGCTCCATAATGCGTGACATAAAGTTTGCCTCGATCTATGCAAACTTAATTTGAGGACCATTTTCGGGGGTGGTCAAGAACCAACTTTTTTCCTTGTGCATGAAAATTTTTGTTATATAGCGTCCATTGTGCACTATAGTAGTAGTAAGTTATTGGAAAAAACTAGACCGAAAAATGTTTGTTTGTACAGGAGTTATGGCCAATTTTGTAAATGACATTATTCAAAATTGAGAACACCCTGTGTTTCAACTTGAATATCTTTT
>JAQIWN010001545.1:0-19958 GCA_034699025.1 Entomobrya cf. arborea Gr-Col-00668
TTCTAAATAAATCTTGTTCCCAAGCAGGTATACACATACTTGAACACAAGTAGAAAACGTGAAACATCACTAACATAGTACTGCCAGAGTGCCACTATGAACAACAGCCATACATAACTACCCACTGAAGTCTCATAGTCGCATCCCACCCCAGATATATCAATTCCAATATCATGACGATCTTTTCCACCTATAGATGTTATGAGAACGCTGAAATAGACATGTAGAGGCTATGATGTTAATGAACGTCGTAGAGTTTTCCGTAAAATTTCAAGTAAAACATTTTATTCATTAAAACGGGTAAGATTGAGTCTGTGAAAATCTGAGAGTAAAGATCGTTAAGGCCATGATGATGATGATGAACATATCATGTCTCTTTCAATCTCTGGCGGCGAATCGCAAAGCCGTTATCTTCTTACTGTTTATGTTATTTTAACCTCCAACTAAGAATAATAATAATTTCAAAAAGGATCACTATAAGTAATATCATACTATAACTTTTATGTGTATATTTTGTACTTAGCTATTCTCGTCAACATTAATTTCAAACAAAATCTTGAGATAAGTATGCTTCATAACCCGTTTCTCCCTGGCTACATTTGCATTAATGAATTTGTCAACTTAAATTGATTGCCGTTAAAGCAAAATAAAATAGTATACGCGCCGAATTGGATTTGTCGATGTTACTCTTTCTCTCTGGTCGAAAAAATGTTCAGTGAGCTTTCCTGTATTTTTGCTCGACTTGTCAATCGTTATCTTCACTGTTATGATCATTTTACTCTTTCTCATTATCTACATTATGTCACCGAAACAGAATACACTACCTTCCTTTTATCTTTTCTCTATTACTCACACATCAACATATATCATGCTGTCGAATGCTATTGTTTTAAGAGGCTAACAAAAGTCCCTTACTATATGATGATAAAGGTGGATGTGTATATGTTATTTTATTGTTGCTCACGACGACCATGATGAAGCTCATCATCATCTTGTCATATTCATCATCATGACGATAATGATTCTGATGATTGCAAAAAAGCAACAACGAAAGAAAAGGCACTTTGGGCTTAGAAAATGAGATGATGAGGTGGAAGGATAAAAGGAAAGTGATGTTCCAACAGACATTTGCTCCAACAACAACAGATTTTCTTACGACGTCACATCATCACATCGCTTCATATTTTTCTCTCTTTTATATGGTTAAACTAATGTTGTGTTTGCCTTACTGTCCCATTTTACAATATTTATACGCTGATACAAACAGCAAAAATATAATTGTGTAATATTTCCGATTCATATCGACACATTTGTTTCAAACTTTTTTTTTAGTTTTTCGGTGAGGTAAAACAAGGTTTCCAAAACAAAAAAAAACCAATTAAGGCTTTATATCGAACTTCCAATTTCGAAATGTTTGCTTATCTATTGGAATTCCAAATGTTACGATCTTCTACCATAATATACAGACTGAATGGAAAGGAAATTGCCCTGAAAAGCGACAACCTTGATTAGATATATATTTTCGTCAAGCCAACAGAGATGTCTCCTAAAATGATACTGATATTTTTTTCTGACAGAACAAACATCTTTCATCATAATAATTTTTCAGTTTATTGTCCCTTGTCGTATCCATCCAATCAAGTCAAGAGAATAGCGTCTTGAAATATATCATTCGATCATATTTCCTTGTTTTCAGGGGTAAGCAGACAAGAAAACCTGTAAAGCCAAGTGCCAGTGTGAAATATTAATCAACACCAGCTCCACTAGATGTTTCATTAGTACCAATTTCTCTAGCAAAATCAGTGTTAAGATGATATAGCGTCAGAGAGACGGACAAGCTTTCTTCCAAGTATTTTAGATACTTTTAGTAGCATTAAAAATATCAATTTTATACTTTTGTGTGTACTGGCTCTTCGATTTTTAGTCTGTTTGCGTCTACCAGCTCCGCAAACAAAAAAAACACTTGTACTTTTCCGAGGAGTAAAAAACGTTGATCGACTCTTATAAAAGAAAAGGCGACACTCAGGTGAAAGTAATCGTGCCAGTTTATATCCTCCGGTCTTTCCCCAAAAAACAAACAAAAACACTAGATTTTTTGGATTTTCTACGTTTCTTTTTGCAGTTGAATCATGCGTGATCATAAAAAAGTTACACTGCCACTAAAACCGTTTTTAGTGGCAGAAGCAAACAGAAATGTATCATTATGATGGTGGAGTAAGGATAGTTCTTATTGTACAGGCTACAAAGTATATTTCACGAACTATAAAGAACACTGGAATAAACGTGCTTTTGGTATATGTGGCATTCATTATCATGACCACATAAAAGATTTAATGGCGTATGAATGAACAGGGAAAAACCATTGGCCTCTCAATCCTTCATGCATTTTTGTATTTATTTAATCCTCGTGTCTGATTCAACAAAAAAATATAGTTCCTTTTATTTTTGGACGTTTTACGTTAAGTTTTATTAGAAAATTGTACCCATTTCTATTTTAGTTTGAGTAAACATAAAACTAAAATGTAATTTTGGAAAGCGTGTGCATGTGATGGCGCCGGGATACAGCTTCTAACTAAAAAAAGACGATCACGAGAAATGAGTTTGTGAAATATTTATCGTCTTCGCTGTCAAAAATCACGTCAAGATCATATTGAAGTCTTGTTGGGTGCAATGATGGTACAGGTTATATGATTTACTAAAGGAACTGGGTAAAGTAAAGTTGTAACGGAAATCGGAGTATTTTGGGATTCAATAAATTGACATTGAACTATCCACTGAAAGGAATTGTAACAAGCCCTTCAAGCAGGCATGTAGCAAATTAGCTAAATACGGAGCCGTTAAAACCATTTGCACAAGTTAAGTGTTAACCGTTAAAATTATGAATACTTAACTTGTTACTGTTTTGTATTGCAAAAAATAAAAATAAAACTATTAAAACGCTTGTGTATTTCCTCACGAGAAAAAAACTTTTACTTGACGTACCGTAGCGTGATAAGTGGAAAACTTACGTACACATGAAACGCATTTTTTTTACTAAATGGGTGGGAATCATAAAGTCAAAAGCCATATTTCATCTCGGACACTTTCTTGGATTTTCGGAAATTGAAAGTTAGTTGCGATTATTGATAGGCTCTTCTCCAAAATACATCATGCAACACCACCTTCTTTCAGGAATATTATAAGTCAAATTTTATCAGCAAAGCAATGCTTTTGACTGTAAGATGTGTGCATGATTTGTCCATAGTATCAGTTCGTAACTTTTGAAAAACTTCTTGTTTTGATTCCCTTGAAAATCCCGTTTATTATTTCTCTTATTCAAAGAGCCTCTGCAAGAAAATGGATTTTCATAGCGTTTTTTCCAAACATCCATTCAAGTTATATTTTATCTTCCTTGTCTTTCGTTACTATCCTCCTGAATTCTTCAACCATTCCTACACTTTTCTTTCTGATATAATGGATGTATGATTAGAAGAAAAATGTTTGCGTTTTGTGCATCAAAGTCGATAAATTTTACAAGTTTTATGCATAATTTGATCAAGTCCATCCATATCTCTGGTTCTACAATATTTACTTATGCATTTGATGGAAACAATCATCTTGCAATATTGAAATTAATCATGACATGAAAAATGTTCTTCAAAAGTATAAACAGTGCTACTTTCTACTATGTACTTTCTACTAAACAGTGCTACTATGTTTCCCAAAAAAAAAGTTACTAAATCACCATCACAACAAAATATTAACCTATATTTAATTCAGCCTTTTTTTAAACCTCCAGTTAATACACAAAGTATGAGAAATAAGGACTTTAGAAACACATATTTATACATTTTTCCGGTTATTATTTTTTCTAGTTTTCCTCTTTTCACAGCCAAAATCTTTGCCTCATTTTATTCAACTCACAACAGACCAAGAACAGTGGTGAAGAAACGACCTAGGGATCTCTTTCTATTTTATTCTGCTACTGAAACGAGAGTCTAGCTGGTGGTGAAATAAAAGTAAATGCTCAAAGCCAAAGCTTAATATTTTTTCTGTCTTCGCAGACGCTGCTTCTTTTAGATTTTTCATAGATAAAAAAACGCTTATACCCTTATTCACAATCAGTGAAGAATCATGGGCATAGATATAAGCATTTTTATTCCCAGATGGAATAACTATATGTAGTTTATACGCGAAGACACATATTTTCTTGAAGAGAAGCGAAATTGTTTAGTTGGAAACTGCCAAATAAATGGGAGAAATGTATTTAGATCACAAGTAGCATGATGATGATGGAAGCTTTATTTTATACAACCAGTCGGTGAAGGCAATATTTCTCTGCAGAATGAATCCTCAAGAGAGGAATATTTGTAGATGATCGGGGAATTTTTGATTCCCATTTCTCTAATGCCGTATATCAAAGTGGAAATAAAAAGAAAAGGAAAAATACAAAAATGTTACAATTATACATTGTGTAAAATAATAGCTCTAACGCTGAGAACAACAATATTAACAAACCAACCGTGAGTATTTTCTGAACTCATTTACGTACAAGAAATACTCTGTTATACTAACTTAATAACAAATGCTCATAAATATCTATAAGCACACTACAGACTAGTTAATCATTAATACAACGAGCTAGCCATTCATTTTTTCCAGTTTATTGGGTATCAAGATGTAGTTTTCATAAATCAATGAAATATTTCATCATCTTTCCCACGTGATATCCCTTTATTAAAATATCAACTGAAATCAATTTTCGTCTTTCAGTTCTGAAGGATGATTAGTTCGTTAATCTTCTCCTTTCTGCTGATACTCTCATCATCACTTAATAATAGTGATTAATTTGTAACTTGATCAGCTTTCAGCGTTTCAGAAGGTATTAATATGATTGGATGATGCCGACATTTATCATCCTCGTGAAGCAAAATCCTGATTGTTATTTATATCCTGTCTTCGATTCATAGTGGGGAAAGTTGGGAATGCTGTGTAGTGGTTTACAATAGACTATGTTGTATTTTTATTAATTAATCTTATCTCATTGCACGGCATAGATACGTAAAGAAGTACGCACATTGCAGCCATACGTATTCAAAGACCTCAATCATGACGAATCAGAGTCATGATCAGATTGGAATATTACTTTTTTTTTCTTTATTTGCCACATGATTCATTTTCTGTCCTCGCATGATTTTCATCATACAGCATCATAGAATCAATAAATAAGAAGATCTATATAGCATACAAGTTCTATAAGGCTGGAGGCAAATTTATCCGGGTAACAATAATACTCGGAAAATAATTTATTTCATAGAAGTAAAATAAATTACCTTTCAATTCTACATACCACTCAACAAATATAAGCAACATCCTTTTTACTGCTTCATGCTGTAAATACAAGCTTCTTTTTAACATACTTCATCCATTTTACTATGATTACATCTTCCGTTTTACCAAGGACATGATAATAATATTTAGAGTAAATCTTCGTTCAAACTCGTTTTTCATACACCAGAAAAGACAGATCCAACATTATGCAGCTCCTTTCTAAACTAAAACCAGTACTATTTTATACTCCATTCGCAGTACAGTAGTAAAGTTTAATTATCAGTATTTCACTTTCTTTTATTCAACCAGCAAATCTCGCTTTCTCTTGTAGTTTCTTTTTTTACCACAAAAAAAAGGAACCACCAACATCACAGCATCTACTGCCCATGTACATTAGTTGGATTAGTTGGAGTCTTATTGCTCCCTCAGACATAAAACGCATGAAATGCCGTCGAAACCCTTTTTATGCCGTTTCCCAGTGTTCACAGAGGTTTTACTAGTCTCTGTCACTTTTCCTTATAACTACACAAATATATATATATATGATGGTTTAATAGAAAAAAAGAAGAAGCATTACGATTAGCATTATCATCTCCTATATAGTTCCAAGCAATGGTGAAAACAGGACTTAAATCATATTGAAATAGAAATCTATCTACCTGATTACTTACGTGTGAGTAAATAACTATTCGGTCTTGTAAACTGGACTCAACTCTGGGTTTTCCACACATACCACCAACCATATATATATATATATATATATATATACCAATATTCTATAATATAATCACCCGACAAATGCTAAAACCCACCACTTTGTCAATTACTTCTCTAATACGCATTCAGTTCTGACAGTTGCAGCTTCTCTGGAATGGGATGGATCTGGGAACTAAGCAGTGGAGAAGTGCAAGAGAGAGAGCTTACGTTAGAGAGATAGAATGCCTCCTGCTCTTTTTTATGTGCGTTTCTATTGATGATATATTACCCGTGAAATAGAGCAGATATTAAGTATTCTAGTAAGCGTGTCATAATAGCCCTATAATCTTTCGCTGTATGTTCACCAATACGTTGATATTTAAAGGTTGTAAGGGAAAAAAATAAGCTATGTAGGTATTTGTAAAAAAAACATACCTAATGACCATGAAATTAGTTACAGCTCTGATAAAAGCTAATACACACAGAAAATTTAAAAGATGAGAGAATTGCAGTGTTGCTCGAATATTTTATGTGGGTATCTTGAAATCATTGCTTTATTTCGTTGTCCTAAAAAGACAAAGAATAATAAGCGAAGGAATACTACTATCATTTTATTCCCATTCTGTTGTAACACCATTATCTAGTATTCGTGATCAGTTTTCTTTTTGGTTTGAGCATACATAGATCTATAAAAAAGAGATGGGTGCTATTTTGATCAAGCTTTTTTACTCTGTCTATCGACAAAATCCTGCATCATACGATATTCTGGCTGTACTCGTGACAGTCGTGACGATCATACAAGTCGATGATAATAGTAGCAGTGGTGATGTTATTATACTTTCCTTAGTAAGCGTGCGATGGGATTTGAAAGGTGATTGGAATTTTGATTTTACCCATGTGCATTTTTTTCCTTCTTCTGTTTCCTTATTATATTTTCATAAGTACAAAAAGGAATCGTGTATGTTTGCTGCAGCTACTACTGCCCATTTTATTGCTGCTTTAAAATGTAATAAAAAATGCACACGTATGCTTGGGTGACAGCCTATTTTTGTATCATCACCTTCTCCACCACTTCTACCTACTAATGTGTCTTGACAATAGCTTATAATGAAATATAAAAACGCAATGTAAATAAAAAATCTGAAATGTGTAAGGCATTCAAGATTATATAGAACTAAAAGTTTACTTGCTTTAGGTTATGTTCTTCTTGAGCTTCATGAAGAGTAACAATATCACTGTAAACGAAAAACTTTTCGTCCATTTTCTTTTGCTTCAAAAATAACACTTTATATTACTGCACTGGACTTCATAAAGGAATACACGAAACTGAGGAAACTTGACAGAATCGCCTTTTCCCTTCAGTATACTCGAAGGACAACTGCAGTAGACAAAAGAGAATGTGATGCATTTTTAACTTGGACATCACATTCTTAGTTGATTTCTCAACATTAGCAGTAGATTTTTTTCATTTTTTATACATACGTATGTGTCCACGAGGAAGTATGTAGGTAACCATTTATAGCTTTCAATATCTTTGAAAAAGAGAAAGAATGTGCAAATGAACGTTAGGAATATCTGGAGTGCTTTCTGTGTTGCTGTTTTTGTAAAAAGTACTACAGTATATGTTCGTATAGTTATTACATACATACATTTAAAGGTTGGCTTATAAATCGGTAGTAAAGCACCGGATAAAAGAAAGATGAGATTTTCACTTTATTTCCGCTTCTCCATGTAATCTGCAACAATTCTTTAGCAATTTACAGAGATAGAGAAGTGAGAACAACTACTCATGTTATTACGTTACTTGAGAAGATGGCAGAGATTTCCTTGTAATTTTTGTTTCCATGAAAAAAGAAATAAGGGTTCGGTTGTATAGTGATGGAGCAAGCTTCTATAATACAACACACAAATTGTAGTTAACCGCGGCGCGGGTACATGCATATGGTTACCTGTTACCCAGTTTTGTAAAAGCTTGGTAAACTTGGGAATCATTCTTATAACAGCATATGTCAAACAATGTCACCCAAAAGCGTGTATTGTATGCATGTGTACTATTTCTAGTTTCTGAAACACCTAGAGAGGCATCGCACATCATATAATCACAGGAAGAGAGAAAACAAGGAGTACTTGAAAGATAAACAAATAATGGAGCTGTGAACGTATCGAAGAGCTGAGTTTTTGGCTGTGAAGGGAGAAAACACGAGTTTAACATTTTTTTGGATTGAGAAGCATGCAATATTGCACATACTGTGACATTTTATTGGTATTATTTGCTGTAGAAGAATCAAGTCATCAAGGAATGCTTGTTAGGAATGTCTCAATTGTTACATAGGAAATTCCAGTTCCCAATCTTTTATTAAAATCATGGTTCAAACATAAAAACACATAAACTGGATCAAACTGCCTTGTAGTGCAGCATCTACAGTAGATTTCATAAGTGTTACTTTTATCATTTACATGTACACATTGTTGGATGGACAATCTTACATTTGTATACTCACAGCCACAAATAGGCATCTTAACTGAAGTGTATACATCTTTATTTTCAAAAATGTGACACGAAGACTAGATAAAATGCTCATCTACCATGAATAATGAAGTGCTTTGGCCGAACAAATAACACCAAATATTTGCCCAATAATGGAAATGATCTTTGTGCTACTGCTTGTTGTATCGTCATACGAAAAAAAATGAAGGAGTAAGTGATATCCTTGAGCAATAAGAGTGCCACACTTTGTGCATCACAATGCCATTTCTTTTCTTCCAAATGAATGCACCACCATCGTCGTACACATTGTGTTTGATCTTACAACAAGTTGTATGTACACTTCTGTTCATCAATGTTCTCATTGCCAGTTGTTTTAAACACAATAATAATATGAAATAGGAGAATGTCAGAGTTTCAAGTACTTCTTCAAATACCACTGGGCCGTGCAAAAATAACTGGTCGTTTGTAGTGAGCACACTAAAATGTCATGCATTGATATTTTTAAGTAGTAAGGGAGTGAAAGTGAAAGAATGGACGAATTTATGAAAAAATGTAATCCGCTTCAGATTTACCAACTATTCATCGCAGCTCCTTATTTAGTTTATGGCATTTCTTTTTTCTCTTGACTTACTTCTTTTGGCATCGACAGTTATCCTTTTTCCATTTTGCACCCCTTTAGTTATATAACAGTTATTGCTGATCTAGCATGCATATGCAGTAATACCATTGTTTTGAAGAAGATTGTTGCTGGCGGTAAAAGGCTTAGGACTTTAACTTTCTCCTTATCTCTCATACAGTATGCATGTCTTCCAATAGTAAGAAATCCATCTGCCTGTCAGACATCAAAGAATAGAAAACAGATCAAGCAGGTTTGAAAATAACAGGAGATATGCTGTCCTCCTGCCACATCAATGATATTTTTGATCTCAGTTGACAAACCCATGATCATTTATTCCTTCTTTGCTACTCTACGTATCATAACTTTTATTATTATGACAGCACTCTCAATGCGCATAGCAATGTCAGAGTAATAATCACTTTCTCCTTGTACGATGTCATGTAAAACAAGACATGCCTGAGTCAAGCATATATCGTATCAGCAGTCGTTATGTGAGGTTGACGATAATGGGACTAAGAAGTCAACGAGCAACAACAGTTTACACATTCCATCTAACCATTACACGTACAACTTACAATATTATCATCATCATCTTGGATATCATCATGTAATGTACGTATTTCTATTATGTACAACTTCACTTTTCCATTTTTTTCTTTCTCACCCGGGAAAAATGTCATGGAGAAAGGTTGCTCTGTCACTGCCGACATAGTGCAATGGAGGTAACTAGATGAATGACAATGAGATGATGGTTACTGCAGTTCTCGTTCTTCTAATATCACTCTTCTGTTTGTTTGCACCATCATCACAGATGGTAGTGGTCTTGTCAGACGCTACTTAAAAAAGACATAAAGTGAAACTTCTTTCTCCGTCTTCCTGTCTATTATGTAATATATATGGATACTCTACAGACTTTACATCTGATGGTTGCAGTACACCAACAATAATGATATCTAAATTGGGAACGGAAAGGTATGGTCTCAAAAGTAAAAATATATACAATACACACGCATGAGAACAAGCACAGTGTCTCCAGAAGGTTGGCAAAAATAGAAAAGTTCTTCCCTGCTATTTACTCTTGTTACGTGACGTGATTATTTCTTCTCACTTTTTCTTTTTATGATACATGCGGTGATAATGTTAGCGTCTACTACGTGTATAATACATTTGCTCGTACTCTACTCACCTTCAATATTTACATGAGACTCTTCTGTTGCTGCTTTAATCTTGCTCTTGTGTGTCGTGGAAAAAATGTTTAAAAAACAATGCGCCACGGTTATTTTATATTTAGGCCTCCAACTCTCTATAGAACCTTACACACACTTTAAAATCAGGTATTATGCGGTGTGTCTTAATGGCTGTGATAGTGAAAAGAGAAAGTTTCGTCGTTTTATCTTGACTTTTTTCATAGAGCAAAGATGCCGCAACGATGCAGGTAATAAGTGTAAAGACATGTACAATCGCTACCGCATGACCATACAACAGATTCACATTTCATGAATATTAAAACTAAATGTGGTTACTACATTTTGTAGTGTCTTGTGAGAGGATTGCTGGAATACAATGAAACTTGAAAATATCTATAAAAAAATAAAGGAAACGCGTAAGGAAAAATTGTTCTATTATCTTATTATTATCCCATTAGCCTTGATTACCAATTTTCTTAGAAACACAACAGGGATATAAAAGTTTTGCTGCTAGAAATAAACATTGTGAACAAGTTGCTGATTTTTTAAGGAAAGAATTTTTTTGTCATTGCTTCGATTGAAATGGTATTTCACGACCAAACAATCGGTTACGTCTTTCTTAAAGTTAACTGTCTCTATATTCAGCAGAAAATTTCGTTGTTAAAGTTTACTGTATTTCCGTAAAGGAAGCTATTTTTAAATCACAGAAGATTTGCACTCAGGAATATATTAGCAGCCAGACCACACGCTTTTCTATTTGCTCCTTTGCAAAAGGATTCCTATATATGCATGTGGTATCTTCTTATAGGTATCATCTCTGCCTTCAAAAACATTTTTGCATTGTTAAAAAATATAAACTAAAAAATACATGCACAGAACTGGATGTCGAATAAAGTAAATGTTGTTTATGACACCGAATATAGATGTAATACTTCAGCTTCCTGCCTAAGCTTTGCTTTAAGTCCTTTCTTTAATCTAGTGTGAAGTTATAAGTGTGGCATTTGCACTGTAATGCTATACTGTACTTACGTACATCCTGCTATCATATTACAAGACCTTTTTCCAAACTTACAGTGTGGAGGTGCAAAACTGAAAGGTCACTTTTGAATCCCCACAACAACCGAGCTAGAGTGATAACTTTCCATATGATGAAGATGTCAGGCAAGGCAACCTTGTGTTTGTACTCATTAAACTTTATCACTGAATTATTTTTTGAGGAAATAAAACTTTTTTTGCTTATAAGGCAAGTTTTTCTATTTCTAGTGATTTATCTTATAGTTTAAAGAAGCTTATGTGACATCCTACAGCTACAGCTACGTAAATAAACAAGACTAAATGTTAAGCCGTACACACTCGCCGTCGCCCCCTTTCAATGATTTGAAAAAAGTTGGCATAACTCTGTATTGCGACATACTGTTTTCCTAATTAATTTCAAGAATGTTTTTAAAACTGAGCATATAGACAACTCATAGAATTATATGCCTACCAGATTATAGACAAGCTGTTGTAAAATGTTTTCATAGCTGTCTTGAACGAATGAAACTAAGATTCTACCTTGTAAAGTAAGAATCTTATACGAGGGACAAATTAAGGACTCCATTTTATTCCTTACGTTAAGTAAGAACGACAGAAATTATTTTTAATTGGACCGTACCTTCTATAATTGGTAATGTGACTACCTAAAATACTCTCTTAAGTAAACGAATAACGACATTCTAGTATTTTTTTTACATATAGCCTTGATATTAATAAACTCAAGACGTAAATTTAGACTATAAATTTTAGCCGGATTCGGTAGATCTGTAAACTGAATATATAAGCAATTTAAGGCATTATCTTGTCAAATTCCATACAAACTTTCGGAAGTATTTACATCCCTAAAAATGAAAACAAATTTATTTCATGTCAGCTAAGCAATCCAAGGAGTTAGCAGTTGTGACTGAAACACGAAAATATAACTATTTGTTTTGATATCTGCGAATGTATTGGATTGACTAACAAAAACTTTCTTTTTTGTGGAAATATCATTTTATTTTACTTTTCATTTATTTACTTTAGACAGACTCCTAGAATGTAAGTATATTTTTCCAGGAAAAACGTGACATTCCTCATTTTAATTTGTGAAGGAAAAAGAGCTGAAACGGCAAAGAAAATTATTTTCTTCGAGTTTCTCAAACAAGCTTTCTATCTTCCATTAACACTTGCATAGTTGTGGTAATGCAAAACATTTGTATCCTTTGACAACGCTTATTCGAATGTTTTATAGTCTTTGACTTGGCTGCTTTTGTGAGTCTACTGAACTATAAACCCAAATAAAATGCATATTAAAATGTGTAAAGAGAACGAAACATTTCTTCTTTCCTTTTTGTCTGCTATTGAAGTAGTATTAGCAGGGGTGCAGTACGATATCAAAGTAAAATGAAATCAATGTGGTGTAAAGATGCATTTAATGTTTTTTAATATGATACGCGACTTGCAAGAAGAGAATGAGAATTTTCCACGGGAATGCATCTTTTTAATGTGGCTTTGTACTAGTATTTCTCGCTTTCACTTGTCTCCTTTCTCTTTTTATCTTGTTTTTTGCTAGCCTTGGCTTCGCGTTTATGCTACTCATGTCGTAGAAAAAAGAATTAGACAAATAGGATGTAGTTTTATGCTCTCTACTTTTACGAACGTTACAGTAAAAATGGCAGCAAAGCAAGTGATCTAATTGTAATAGAGATTTAAAAAGTGTTAGTTTAAGCCTGATTCATTTCTACCATACATAAATATTATCCTTTTCTCCCATGGAACTCAGAAGAAAGGAGCCTTTCGCCTTTATGAACATGGAACAGAAATTTACAGCCAAGTAAATAAAACAGAGTAGAATGTAATATCAAGACAGGAGGCTATTATAGCGTGAAAACAATAAAATAAAGTCTTGAGGTGTTGGTGTTCATTTTCTTTTGCATAGCCCATCCGAGTTCCAAGTCCCAACTAACCCCATGAAAATGTAACGGCTTGGTATACAGCTGTACAATTCTACATCTCTACTTATATCTTAAAGTTGAGTTGAAACAGTGGCTAGAAAATATTCAGGAGTTTAGCAGGTATTACTTTTATTGACAAACTTATTCCACTGTTCTTTTTGTTCAGCTCTAAAGATGGCCTCGACTTAATGTTATTTCCATTTTCTCAGGAGGAGGACTCATAAATAATGCAAAATTTACCTCAAGAAATGACTGAATAGTGCTAAAGTTTGTTACACCTACAAAAATAGCATGTTTTAATATGTTCACTCTCAAGTACGTATTATTATTAAATTTGAGTAATATAATAATATGCAGTTAACAAAGCATTTACTCTGTAAAATCCATAACAATACAATTTTCATCATCACCAAAATCCCTTGGCAGTGATAGAACGGCCTGGGAATGTTATGGTCAATGTACTTCACCAGCAGTGTCAAGGTAACCAGCGCATCTTGAAAACACAATGGAAAAAAATTTACGACAACCCTAACAAATGCACTAATTATATTTTGTTCACTACCACCTCAAGTTAAAATCCATTAAATCTCAGTTAAAACCACCCACACGTGAAAAACTACAAATCACCAAGGAATTATCATAAAACTTGGTAATAATAATAGCACATAATAACACTAATATTTGTATACGTACACGTAAAGACTAAAGATGTATGTCTCTGTAGTTTCGTTTTATGGGTTTACGTGGGTCGATCACATACTTTACTTGAATCTTGCATCCCTCCATCTTGCCAAGTCGTCCATGTAGCAAAAAGAGCCACATCACAACGCATATACAGAAAACCACCACACAATAATAATCATAATACATCCGACTTAAATCTGCATTAACATTCCCCAAAGAGAGGTTCATTTAGTACTCCACACACAAAAAAAACACAGGGACCATGTTAAGGTAAACAAACTCTGTTTGTTGCCACATCTGCTGCTGTGTTAAGTAAAAGTGTGATCATTACTAGAACAACTTTATCTTTTTTATGAGGAAAAAAAGAGTAAAGCAGGAACTTGGTAGAAAAAGGAGACAAGAAAATAGCTCATTCCTTTTTCTGATAATTACACCCCGGAGATTGTAAAAAAAAGAAAGGGGAGGGTTTTTTTTGTGTGTGTACTTGTTCACCTGGCTGTGCTGTGTAAGCACAAGATTTATGCGGAATTATAAGGTGGTACATTTCTACCAGTAGTCATGGTATGGAGTGGAGATGGTTTGGTTGATGTTGTATACAAGATATATTTGGTAGAAGGAATTCAACACACAGGAAAAAGATGATAGTAATTTTGCATGCATTTTCTTCCTTTTAGAATCCATGGTGCTATTTCACTGGTTCGTTGAGTACACCACTCTCACGTACAGGTTTCATCTTTTCATTACAATTTTTACTGCACAGAAAGGAAAAATCTTAAAGACAGCTTTTCAAATGCAAAAAATCAGAGAAGGAAAGTATTTTTTTATATTTTAAGCAAGCTTAGGTAAGATAACGTAAGTGTCACCGTCATTTTTTAAATCTTAAAATAAAGAAAGAATGAATTTTTTAAATGTTTTTTTTTCTTCTGTCGCCATCCTAAAAATTACCAGTTTACTGAACGCATATATATTTTTTACGTTTAACCAGCGAAAGTACATTAAATTAATTACTTCCATGATAAAAAAATCAGTTTGTTTATGGTGTTGTGAACAAGGAAGCCAAAAAATGAGTTGTTTTTTTCAATTTTTTTCAAATTTGAAAACCAACAGTGAAAATGCAAACATGTACATATTTATTTACACTGGTAGTGTAGCATTATGTGTGTTTGTATTTTTATGCAACCACAATTTTTTATGAATTGGCTTATGTATTATTACAGAGTTCATAAAATTTCGGTTTTTGCAAAAAAATCTTTTAACTATCTTGTTCGTTTGAACAATACAAATGAATACATACTTTTAGTCGACAAAGAAATGCATGAGGTTGTTTCACACTTTTTCTTCCTAATAAAAAATCTACATCGTCCAGTTCCAACCTTTGTTTTTTTCCTTCGTAATAAAAATACCAGTACAGGTATGAAACAGGTATGGTATATGATGATGATGACGATTGTATATAAAAAGGGAAGAAGACAAGACGATGCTGATGATGATGAGTACGAAAAAAAACTAAGAAAAGGGTAACGACCTAACAATGACGATGATGATGGAACGCGGTGCAGCGCACTTGTGCTTACATTTTTTCCCTGAGATTACTTACTGTATAAAAATACATTACATTGTAGTTGTAGTAAATAGTTACTCAAGGATTACACCACCACCAACAGCATACCACGTAATATACATCATATGGCATAACTAGTACAAAAGGTAGAATCGCACAACACAACATTTTCATTCTATCATATTCTCTTAAGCAGCCCGAATCATGATCAAACATCACGATATCATCTTCACAGCAACGGGTAGTTTTGTTGGCTCCTTTATCATTTTTGTTAGTTTCTTACGTTACATTGCATAATGTTTTGTATGCCACTTACATATAACTTGGGGATGAAAACTAAGAAGGCGGATGATAATAAAATGAATGATGTATGCAGAAGATACAACAGCAACAACCCTTCTTTCCTACAATCTGTGTAGTAGAAAAGACAACCTTTTGTAAAAATGACGTTGTCGACCTGTTCCGTTTATTTGAAGTTGAGTTAGTGACTGCACACACGTAAGATTACTTACATGATGGTTGAGAGAACATGACCAATGTTGTAATTGTCATTAAATTCTGTGAAATAAGTCGATATATACGGCACTGGGGATAAAGAAAATACAAATGACCATTTAGTTTAAAATACCACAAAATTAACTGATTGCCTACCTACAGTTGATATGAACATTCAATCGAACTATATAAAGCTAGTTGATAATAAAAACTCAAGACATTCTGTTTAATTTGGAACAAGAAAAATTATTTCACACTTAAGCTGTAATAAGTAGTTGTCAAATTTTGGCTTATTCCATTACTTCCAAAGCAAAATACGATGTCATGTGGAACACAGTAATGTTTATTTAAATTCAAGGAATTTCGGCACGTAGGCAATTGAGATGAATGTGTCATTCAACCGTTACACCTGCTGCCCCACAACAAACGAGCAAGTTATATTATACACTAAACTGCTAACTAAACATAAGCTTCCATGTAGCATAAATATAGAATACATCCATTTTTATTAGTAGCATTAGTAATCTCATCAGCATAACCGCCGCCACCACAAGATTACCATTATAACGGACCCTAATGAATATTCAGATTTAAATACATTCATGTAATACACTTTTTGTGTAAAATTTCTAATAATCGTAGTCACATAGTTATACACAACAATGGTCCACATTGTATTGATCAGCAAAGACATGAGAAGAACTGTAAATACCAGATTGCATCTCTGTACTGTTTTTTGTGTGCTTTAATAGCTTCCTCATATCACATTATTCTTTGAACCAAATAGCATATATATTTATGTTTGATATGATGATAAAATATTCTACAAATATGTCACTATGAAATGATCAATCCCACCGGAATTTCAGAATTCGTACAAACAGGTGTCATATTTAATCCTGCATCTAACTTCAACGCGCCATTTTTTCTGAAATAAACACCGCACCGTGCCAGAAGATTGTTAGTTAATTTTCTATTCCTTTATCATCATCATGAAATTGCTTACAAGGTAATAATTTTCTGTATGCTTGAAGCATTCACTGAACCAAAGAAAATCAAGAGAGATATTTTTCTCCGGTAAAATAATCAGTTCGGCATTCATACAATGTTTCAGCTACAATTACCAGATACTTTATTACTGTGAAAAATGTCTTACCGGTGCCTAAAAACTATAATTATATTTTTGCTACTTCACCTTGTATAAAATCTAGCTCGCTGCATACCACGTAACAATCAAGAAAACTATTAGTTTTACTCTTAAACTCAACAAAAAAATCTCCATCCATAAAACACCAAGTTGCTGATTAACTTAACCAAGTAAAAGGCAAAATCGGCCGTCCAAAATTTAAAGCAGAGAATCGCTACAATATTTCTACTTCTAGAAAGCTATAGTTACATTAGTATAACTTTAGATAATAATGATGACGACGATGACTTCATTCTAGCTAGTTTTCTATCTGACATAAGAAAAATATGCGCATGTTCTGTTCTGTTCTGTCTTATGATGAACTACAGTACAGGTAACAAACCACTACACTGCACTGCAAATAGCAAAAATAAAATACTTCTCTCACCACCAGACAGACTGGATAGCCAAACGTCGGACAATGAAATACGTTATAGCATGTTTATTACATAATAATAATATTGCTTTATAATAATAATATCAAGAGAATGCGTGTGTTTAAAGAAGAAAAAGAAGAGGGCGATGCTCGGGTTCTTGTACTGTCAGTCTACAACTTTGGTTGTACCCAAACCATCTATTCCATCATCATCATCAGCATTATTCTAAGCAGAACTGCTATTAAATTCATCGTTTTCTCATCCTCACGTTTTTTTTCTATTATTTTGCATAGTATTCTTCACATGGCAAACCATGCTTGGTTATGCACACATGTATATCTACTTTTTTTGTTATGTTTCCTTCAGCTACACTTTTTTTTCTTGTATCATTCTCCACTCCATAGCACCATCGCATCGTCACGTTATGCAATAATGGTTCTCAATCGTATTTTCTTCCATCACCACTGGCTATATTGTTGTGATGTGGAGCAGCTTCCACGCATACACGCCTTGTTGGCTGCTTCTGCTACTGACTGCACTGCAAAAATCTTTTTTGACTGAAAAAAGAAGAGAAATAGCAACAGAGCAGAGAACTATCATATCATAATAATAGTGATACGGATTGAGTGAGAAGAAGAGAAAAAACGAACTTCGTAAAGAAAACGAGAAGCAGCAGGAGAAAAACCAAAGCAGCTTCTATGCCGTCGTCGCAAGCAAGTGTGTGTGCACGGATGGAAAGCCAAACATTGAACATTGAATAGTTTCTCAGAGAGAGAAGTTTCTTTCTACTTGTTGCTTTGTACTTTTTTATAGGTATAGAAACGGAGATGTGTGATTTTCATAGTGATTTGCTGTTGATGATGATGATACAATGTACATACCTATTATTATATATCCAAATGCTCATCCAACCTTGCTTTTTTCTTTTCATTTTTTTGTATATTCGATTTTTCTATCGACAGAGTTACATCTTATTACTTTTTCTCTTTTTTTATCAAATCATAGGATGGAATATATTCATTTGTAGAATGAACATGGTTATCATGATCGCATTTTCATATAAAAAGGTAGATTACTTTGTGTGTATAATGGCAATTTTCTGATAATAACAAAAAGTCAGTTTTGGTTTGGCCTCTCTCAACATTTAGAGGAAAATTTGATTCAAAAGGGCAACTGAAACCACTGATTTTAGTTACCTTTGTGGTTTTCTCGCGGAAGAATATTGTATTGTTTTTTGCATGTTTCCCATAATAAATGTGTTTTATAGCAAATACTACTTTCAAATTTATAATATTATCACGCATTGATGTGTTTCGTAACAACAACGGATGCTTAAAGCATGTGGATTACCGCGGGCAATGAAAATTATGAGTAGTGGAAAGTCGAATGGAAGGGACTGCACGAAAAAAATGGACAGTTAAACATTCTTTTCCAGGAAAGTGTTTAGTGTAAAGTACCGTAGCCCAAAGAAATTCTCGTGATCCGTCTCTTTTAGAATAGCATGCGATTGCTGAATAAATAAAAAACAAGTACAGCGTCTCTCTTAGAGACATTGTCTGGCAAAATGTTCCCCATGAGAACATGAGAGAAAATTCATACGATTTAGTTTTAACTAAGAACTCACATTGCTACCACTACCGTTTTCTTTATTGCACTATTCTTACCTATAGTTATATCGGGGCTGGCATACAAGACACCGTTACGATTCATATATTTTCCAGACCTATGATCACTGTAATTAGTTGAACAGGTGTTTTCATCACCTGTAGCTTTCGTCATCATCATTGTATATGTGGTTAGGTGGCAATTGCATAAAGTCAGTATTAATGTGAAGACGAGGAAAACAGTTGACATAAAAAACCTACTTCATGCCAAACTGATAGCAGTAATAATGCCGACAGGTGAACCCTTTCCTGAATGCATGTTAAATGAAAGCGTCAGTAACGGCAGTAAAATTAAGGATGTTAAAGTTGCATTTTCACAGACTGATATATTTATAACTACCTCGACACCTAATTTTAACACCTATTTTATGAATCGAGTCAAATTATTGTAAACTTTTTTTTTCAAATGTCGTACAAATTATCAAGCATCCCGAGCGCAATTAGCACTTGAATCGTATATTTTTAAAAAAATATTCTTGGCAAGAAAACGTGTCTTGTAATTTTCTATTTTCCCACACATTGTATTAAAAAGCTAAAAGCCTCATCACTCTTTTAAAGACCATTGCCTATAAAAGAAAAAATGGCATTAAGTACGGCTTGTCTCAATATAGCAATTACATTTTGAGTTTTACTTTAGTAGTGTACATTGTGTTATATGCTTTACGCCGCACCGTGCTGTTGTACAAGAAAAGATCAACCATCACCCGTCTTACTCCTCTACT
>JAQIWN010001546.1:0-19956 GCA_034699025.1 Entomobrya cf. arborea Gr-Col-00668
AACAACTTCGGGGAGTTTGAAAAAACGCATGAAACCAAAAAAATTTAAGTGAACTTATAGAAAGTAAACGCACTGTATACCAAACTCATTTCATTATCTTCTTGTTATCTACATGAGTTACTTAAATTGTTAATAAAATTGTAACATCTGCTTCTATTATTGCACCCACGAAACTTATCAGAAAGGGATGATAATGAAAGTAGTAATAACAATTTAACAATAGTGGTAAATTCCTTTATTTACTTAAAATCTCCCTTATTTACTCACAAATAATGTACTCTCACTCAGTCTCTGCGGTTCGATGATCTCGGTTAGGAGGATTTTGGCAACAAATGCTACCACCGTCACTAATAAATAAACAGATTTGTCTGATGAATAAAAATTTACGTCAAAGCAGAGAATTAGGGTTGAAATCATTTTAAAAATAGTTTTGAGACTTTTATAGCTACATTTTTTTACTACAAAAATACTACCGAGAACAATTTACAATAAAAATCTTCATCATATTATCAGTTTGGCAATGCAAATATGTTTGATGTGTGCCACTAGAAAAAAAATTAACGAGAGACAACAAAAAAACGAAGGAAAGTTTATACAACAGTTACAGCGTTTTACTTTCGATGTCAATGGAAAGTGTTTTAAAAAATCTGATTGTTGTGAAATAGTGAAATTGTCATAATGCATGCATAATACATAATAGTGCGTCATAAAATCCACTCCGCAGAATGTAGCATCATCATCAGTATAATATAATCTACATGAGAAAGAGAGTATGAATGGTTGTAAATTTCGGCCCTTAAAATTACTTTACCGCGGTGTATGACGATCTTTAAACTGCCCCTACAAATTAAACTTATATAATTTTGGTTTTGAAGCTCAGAGGACAAGTGAATTAGAAGATGTTGCAATAAAAAAAATCACGTCCCAATTTGCATAGATATGACATTGAACTGAAATATCGATTTAATTAGAATTTAAATGCTTTATATTTTGTATACGTAATGGTCTCATTGTTGAAACGAAAAATTTTGCCGAATCTTCGGTTAAAGTACATAAATTTGAAATTAAAACATCGTTGAAGGTCATGATATAACATTTTTATATGCATCAACTGTTAAAATATTGCCTGATATATTACACTATGAACTTGACGAATCTCCGTCCGTCACATACCAAGTGGAACAAAATTAGCAAGACTACCTCATCAAGCCATTAAATCGTCAGCTCATCATTTTATTTTTTAGTTGCAAAGAAGTGAGGCTGCGGCTAGTTATTCTATGTATCAGGTTTAATGGCATTAAACATTGTTTAATAAGGTGTGTCGAAGCGAGGATGAATAATGTGATGCGAACAGAGCATAGGGGTAAACTGATAGGTATTCTTTTATTTAAACTAATTAGTCGAGATGTGCAGAGTTTGTTATTGAGGCTGGTTTGGTTTCATTGTATAGCTATTCAAAACCAAAAAGGGTCAGTATAGTGGTAAAACGTAATCTTTAAACTGATTCATTTTTCGTAATTTGTGTCCGTATGGTTTAATTACCTACTGCTGATCGGCAACCCTATACTTTGCTGTTGAAAGTGTATTAAGCATTTATCATCATCATGGTCATATCGTATCATAATCACTTAATCTTGAACGTTTCATCTTTAAACTGTAAGCCCATAACAAGCCAAATTACTTTGTTCCGGTTTTGTGGTTGCTTCTTTCTGTAAGTGAGTGCATTTTTACAGGTGTACAAAAATGCATAAACACAGTTTTGCTCTTGATCACTGATCAGATTATGAAGAAGTGCCACGAAATGTGTAACGAATACTTGCACTTATTAATAATATATTATGCGTATTGAACCAAAATGCTTGAAATCAGATCAGACCATTTTGAAGTTTGCCAAACAATAAAATAAAATTTATTATAAAAATTATTCCGAATAAAATATACTTTAAAATGCTTAATGAAGATTTTACCTTAATTGGAAGGTTATGAGGAAATAAGATTTTCAGGCCGTCTGAGATTAGATATGAATAGCAAGCAGTAAATTTATTTTGTTCCGATCAGGTCAGAGTTTCATAATCCAATAAAAATGTAAAACCATCTTTCATCTTTACTCACACGCACATTACTAGAACCGTGACCAAATTAACTTGCCATTGATAATGAAAAGTTCCTCTTTGGCTTTGGCATCGAGAAAAGAAACGATAGCGCACATTTTTCCTAAAAACAAGAAAATATCGCAAAATGTTTTACCAAAAAAATCGAATTGTTATTGTCGCATCGGTATCGTTGCTTTTTTGTAAAACTGGGCTTTGATACCTGAAAATCAAGTTAAGTTACATCAGTAGCAATTTGTTTTGAACCAAAGTGACCGCTTATTTAATGTGACGAAGACGAAACCATTCAGATCTTTGTATGCTATAACTCACGGTTTACTTACATTTATTTGCTTAATTTTCCCTTTTATGAGGAATTTCATCATTTCAAATATTTCTTAACTAAAGTGGTACTCAAATTCACCTGTAATACCAAAAGCTATGATTTAGTTTCTCTTCACTCACAGCATTTACTATAATAAATGTAATCATAAAATGCTACTTCATTCATACCGCCTTCGGAATTTTGAAAACAGAGGAAGCTGTCCTTTGACAAAAAATACTTGTTCATCATTTTTTTTACTAAAAGCCACACAAATGGGAAATGATGCATGGCCATGCCCGCCGCACTTCAATGATGTCATAACTTTGACAGGTAAAAAGCGTAAAATTTTCATTCGCAAAACGATTCGGCCAACGGCCATTTGCAGAGCTCCCATAAGTCTTTATAATAAGCACACAATCACTAATTGCCCCAAGGACAGTGTAAAACAGGTGAATAAACCACCAAACCTTGATGATTTCTTTATAATAACGATGGCCTTTAGGAGAAAATTTAAAAGCCCATTCGGATTAAATTTTTCAGCAACAAATTTTTTTTACCGAAAGTCTGCTCTACATTGGCAGCTATTTTCTTCTTTCAAAATCTCTGTGATAGAAATGTCATTTGTCATTTTAAAGTTTGTAGTTAATAAATTAATGTCCCCAAATTGAATTGCACGCTATCTTAAAATTGTCAACTAAGATAGGAGTAGCAGCAGTTACATTCAAAGAAAAAGATTTCAACAGATTTGTATCTTTTCTTACTTTCATTGAGATATTCAATTATAATTCCTAAGATTCAATTTGCATGGAAGTATCAAAGCGTGAAAATGTTCGTAATACAATAAAATTCGACACATAAGCATGCAGAACCTTAATAAAAACTAGCTAGATAAAAAGGAAAGATAAGAAAAGATGAAAAGAAGTCTACCGTAGTTGATTAAAAAAGACTACAGAAAAAACTCTTTTGTATGGGAATGTGAAGATATGCCAAAGTTATAATTTTCTCGCATCACTCATTTCACGTGCTTTGTCTTTGTTGGTCACTGTCACTACCTACATACCGGTGCGGTGGTGGTGTACTTTATAAGGATGTTTGTTAAAAACGGACACTCGCATCGCACTCCCCTAAAATAATAATTGTGAAATGTAACAATTGCCGAATTTCAATCATATTGAATGACATGTAATTTGAAATGAATTCACTTTTTGTGAAATGATAATAAACGATAATAGTGATTCAACACCCACGAACGTGCAATTTATTATTTGAAAATAAGCCATACATTTTTTTATATTTTAGCGTGTTCATGGTATGTTACCGATAAAGTGTTAAAATCGATGTTATTTGTGCCATGTGCCGACTATAATTTGGACATTGAATTTTCTTTCATTTATAATTTTTAACCATGAAACTGATCATGTATACTATACCATACAACTATATACAAGTATCCGTTTAATCATATTAATATATAACATTTTTTCTATAATATGAAAGGAAAATGATTCCTCATCATTATTTCTGTTCTGTTCAAAAATTTAAATACGTGTTTTGCAATTTCAATTGCAATGCTTTTTCTGTGATTCTATTACAGCAGCAAATGATGAACAGCGTTTCAGCGTCTCGTATGGAGGACTAGGCATGTAGGTTTATAGGTGAGAACTAGTATTCTTTTTAAACGGATTGCATTCTGCATGCGTACACACAACACCAAATACACACAATTCTCGTTTTCAAGAACCTGTTACTAGTGTTCTCAGTCAGTTCTCGCTTTTGTGGCTATAATATCACACTTCTTTTTCTAACTAGTCACTTTATGCTCTTTTCTGACAAGACTTTGTGAGAGACGGGACGGATGATGGATTTGAGCTTTGTTACTTTTTTGGCTATTTGATTTTTCTACACAATGCATAATATTTCTGTGCTGCCGTAAAAAGAAGCTGTGAGATGCGACATCTCCTTTTCTGTCAAGTGTAAAAGTAAACTTTACAAGGATCTTATTTTTTTTCGCAAATTCCCTCTTTCTTTTTCCTTTCCGTGGTATATGGCGATTATGACGACCGTGTGTCATTACTCGCCCGGTCTTCTTCCTTATTCTATTGCATTGTACAGTAATTTTCACTAGTAACTACTATGTCTTGTCTTGTAAACTGCAAAACAGTGTAGAATTTCTTTCATTAAAGCATGTGCCTGTCTTCTTGCAAGGTATAATGATCATTGTTAATAATACAAGAAGAAATGGAACAACATTTTTCATTTCAATTGCGTTTCCTTTTTAAAGTCCTTGCTTATGTGCTACTGTTTTTTTTACCGAAGAAGAAAGGTTCACTAACTATTTGCACGACATGTCTTGTGATACGTCTTTGCGAATTCTTTGTGTTATGTTCTCGTGAAATGCTGCACTGCACGTTGCCTTGTTGTTGATTCATTCTTTTTTTTCGTTGCAACTTATATATCTGTTTTTCTTATATCCGTTTATAAATGCGCACAGGCCCAGGTAATATGTCTTCTTAACGCATGCGTTTCCTATTTGTACTTTGTACGTTGCATTTTTTTGTTTTTTCTGTCCCGCTGTGTCATGTGAGCCTTTTTCCCATTATAAATCTTTCTTTTCCACCTCTCTTTCAATCGGGAATCCGCAATAGCAGCATCTTTTAAAAGGAGCCGTTTAATCCTGTCCTCACATCCCAAAGCCACTTAAAGGCTAACAGTTGGTAATTATTTTACCAATGAGCACGTTGGTGCAACCTTCACTCATTTTCGCATTAAGTCTTCAAACAACAGACTTTTTTGGGGCACCAAACTTCGTTTTCAATATTTGCAGCCATACAAACACAGACATCAAACAATAAAAATAGATAAAAAATACAAAAAGGGTTGTGAAAACTTTTGCTTTTACCAGCCATCTTAATGAAATGTATGTGCTTAGCTTTGCTTTAAATAGAAATAAAAATACAAGTGAGGAATGAATAACAATGAGCAAAGAAATGGATACAAAATACAAACTCTGTTCATTAATAAAGTATAAAGTTTATCTTAAGCATAATTATAAAACACAGCATATTATCGATTCCTTTTACTTGTGTTAGTGTTGATGATACAGATTTTTGCTACGTTTACCAATTGTCAGGTATTTTACTTTACTAGTTAGAAAAATAACCTGTAATTGACTCATCATCATTATTAGTACTTTTCAATAGGCAGCATTGCATTTGCACATAGGTACTTTTATTAAAGTAAAAAAAAAATAAAGTATTTATTCAAATAAATAAACAATGTAGAAAAAACAAACAGTAAATCTGCTACCTATGCATTGTAAAGTATACAATCGCGATCACCTAAATACATGTTTAAGTGTGCATAATAATACTTGAGTATTTCATTAAATTCTTGGTTTAAATCTATGTATTTTCGTTAACACGTGTGTGCAAATGTTCTGATATTCAAACATGCAAAAAGTCAAGTCAGCACAGAAAAGGAAAAACTATTTACTTATTGCGATATAAATGAAATAAAAAGTGAATCCTTCCTTCTATCAGGAAATTATTTTCCCTGGGTTTTGTTGTTCGTTTTGTTTACCCTATTGGTATTGTGATTAAAATGCGTGCATTTATTTTAGTGCACTTCTTACTGCCACACTTACACACAATGCAATAACAATGACAGGTATTATCATCAAATCACTCAAGAGTTGCATTTTAGCTTTCCTTTTCACTTGACTCTGTCTGTCAGTGATGCTCATCCTTCGACGTTTTTTTTTACCGTCTAACAAATTCATTCTCTGAATGTAACTGCGTACATGTGAGTGGTTCTGGTTCTATATTGTGCACAAATTTGATTGTATCATTTTTTTTTCAAAATAAAATCATTTGTAATTCAAAATAATGATTGGCTTTATCAATCCTTTAAATCCATACACATCTTCAGAAAGAAAAATATATAAATACAGTTGCATTTCATTGTAATTTTTTTTTGAAAAAGTAAAAATAGACATTTTCGATTTCAGCACACTTAAACTGTAACATTGTTTGGTTATCTTGCGGGTTTAGTTGTTGAAAGTGATATCTGTACGCATTTTGAATTCTCTTAAAGTTTGGCGCAGATTGATAATTCAAATTAAGATGGTTTATCGCTAATTTGATTCAAAACTTTTTAAATGGTTACATATGTATTTAAGTAATTTATACTGTATGCACATTTTTTAAAAGATGGTCTGATTGAAACCGCAAGTAGACCTCAATAACAACATGGTGCCCTTTTCAGGAGCAACGCTTTTTGAACATCCCACTGCATAATAGGTATTTAGTCAAAAATTTCAAGCATAAATACAAAGAGGCAAAACAGTTTTTACTCTCCTCTACCATTAAAAAGTTCTCGTTTTTTCACATGTGTACAAAGTATAAGTGTAAATGTACAAGAAGTAGTAAAAGTATATACATACATCTTAAATGTGAACACAAAAGAGGAACTCTTCTTCTGGCGAGCCTATGGATTCATTGGTAAACTGAGAACACACTCTGAGAAGATAAGGTATGGTGCCTAGCCTTCATCTCATCAGTATTTTTAACCTTGGTACTTATACATCTCTGCAATAAAACGTACCTTTTACAATATAATGAAATTTTTCTCAGCCCATCATTATCATCATTATATGGCACTCTTTTTTTTACTCTTTTTACCTAAATTTTTGCACAGATTTATTCTTTAGATTTTTTTTTCAGTTTTCAAAAGGTTTGGCCACTGTGCAATGTACCCTTTGATCAAGCTCAACTGAAAGTATAATTTTTTCTTCTCTGCCAAACCAAACCTTTATCTTCGAACGGCAAGACACACATTTTCACTCTCTTTAGTTCTGTCCACAGAAGAAAAAAATGGTTTAGTCATAAATATTTTTGTCGATGATCCAACAACTTCTTCATAACTATTTGTCATTAAAAAGGAATAATCAGAGTGAAGGTGCGGCGGGGCCCTTCTTTGAGAGAACCCTATCATTTCGAAAAGTAAAACTTTAATAAATTTTTCGTAAAAATAGAACATTAACTGATATAATCTCACAGCTTTTTTAAAAAGCGGCTTCATTGTAAACTTATCTTTCTAGCTGGTTTATAAGACGGTTCATGTGTGCAATATATTTTATTTGTTAATAATAGTAAATAGACTTTTTCTCGCGGAGACTCTTCTCTGGTGTTTACAGTGAAACTATAGGCTTGAGGCAGAGCAGATTAGATGGAGAAATCATTTCAAATCAAATCAAGCCGAGTAAAATAGCTTAGTTGACCAATTTAATCAAAAACATTATTCTATTCGTCTGCAGGTTTTCCAAAACAGAAAAAAATCTACCCAACCAAGATTCTCTGTGGGGGTAAATAAATTACAGTAAAAAAGGAGTGAAAATTCATGCCAGGACAGAATAGTTTCGATTGGGACAGTCTACAGTTTTGTGCGATGAACGTCAACTTTATCATCATTATTATTACCATTACCATACTTTATACATAAATATTCGGCGTATCTTGCTCGTCGCGTCCTCCTCATCCCATCCAAGTCAACTAAACTAACCATCATCGTCAATATCATCATCTAACTTGTTACCTGCTGTTCCATCTTCTCCTATTTAACACTTCTCTGCTATTTCTCTACATCAAACATGCTCCCATCTTAGAAAGGAGAACAACCAGAAAACTTTGTTATTGATAATCATCATCCTAAAAAAATCCTCTGTGTAGCATTACATTAGCATCGTCCGCAGCAGACAACGCGCAGTGTGAGTGAACGAAGAAAGCCAACTACTGATCTTTTGAGCTGACTTCACTTGCATTTCAATTTCAAAGAAAGAAGAAAAAAACACAACAAGTTCTCTTTCAAAATCTCGTCGTATTCGTCATCATCATTATCATCATAATCACCGCACCACCACCACCGACATCCAAAAAAACAACATTAGATATGCACACAGAAAACATGTTTATAAAAGTACAACACTAGGTTACTCGGTTTGTAAGATCATCGCCGTCATCATTAGAAACATCGTTTTCACCTTACTTGAATCTGCACCACCGCTGCTGCTCCTCTGCGGACCAGCTTTGTCGAAGAAGAACAAACGTGAAGGAAGACACTGCAAACGTGGTGGTTGATGGTGTGCTTTAAAACTCTAACCTAGCCTATCAATTTGTGTTGCTCCCAGAGAGTGAGTGCCTTGTTGCATGCATCAACAATACATCAACAATACACTGCACACTGACTTGGCTATTGGCTTGGCTAAAACTAAAGCCTTTTTTCAGGTTCGTTTTCTTCTTCATTCGCTCTCGTCGGAGTAGTGCGTAAGTCCAAGTACGTAACACCCAAACCAAATGAGAAACCTGAAATTTTATTAAACCGTTATTATTACTACAATTGTGTTTGATGAAATACATACTCTTGTGTGGTGCATTGCATTATATGTGAGTGCGCGACGAACACTTTTCCGTGCCGTAGTTCTCTCTGTGATAAAAGAGGTAGGTCCTATAACTCATCTCATCGTCACAGCAAAACAGCACTGTAGATAGATCAGTCATAAGACATCGGTTTGAAGATGATCATGAATATCATATCATATCATGACGATAATATAATAATAAGCAGGTAAAGAAAAATCTCTGTGTATCTGTAGTTTTGGGCCAATTCATGAAGAACACAGGCAGGGGAGGGATCCTTAAAGATATATTTGTGTAGCACAAGACATAAGACAAGTGGTGATCTTCCGAGACTTTTGAAGCCCTCGCAAGCGAGCGAACGAGCCCATCTTTAACCTTTTATTACTATTACGTACGTTTTTGGATACATCGCTACTTCAACTAAAATTGCTGGCTTATATTGCATGTTTTGAAAATGCATTGTTGCTGTTATTTCGTATGTATGAGTTTTTGAGAGTTGAGTTGCATTCTTATCATATCTTATAACTATATAAGCGTATGCAGATACTACAAACGTACTTATTATTATTTCATACGCATTCTTAATAGTAATAACAAGTGGTTTGGTTACTGTGGTCAAACCTGACTCTCTTTTTGGTCTCGATGACTTTTGACTCCTTGACTGACTTTGGATTTTTTTCTGGGCTGAGAGAAGGAGTGAGATGATGATCAGGTTGTTGTCGTAGATTTTATATGCAAGTAGCATCATCATCGTCTCTTCTACAACTTTACTCGGAATCTTTGAGAAGATTGCGGGGAATGAACGTGTTTCTTCAAAGTGAAATAAAGAAAGAAAGGACCCTATTGACCAATATCATAGTATCGTCATCTAAAAGTTTTTTGGTTTTTTTTATTATATGCGTGGTGCGATCCTTGTTTTTCTGCAAACTTGCTATCCTCAATTGACGCCTATGCAATACTTTTTCTATGATAAGCTGCATCGCTGTGTCCCGGAAGTTAAAAAAGTGTGTCACAAATAAAAATGTGTAAAATTTGGAAAGTTAAATTTCTAGTGTGAGTGTGTGTCTCTCGGAAATATAAAATATTTTCCATGAATTTTTTTTCTGCTTTCTCTTTTGTAATTAGTGGAAAATGTCATCGCATCAAGTGAATTTATCGACTACTTAATCTGTGTAATTTTTATACTTAAAAAAGATAATTTGTGTCATAAAGTTATGGTCATAATTAGTAATCAAATTTAATTATCTGTGACATGGGATTTTCGGAAAGTGACAGTTTTCATCATTAAAAAAGCGCGGATTTATCAAGCGGATAATTTGCTATCAACAATTACCAGTCATTTTTACAGGTATGCTTTTTCATATATTCAATCAATAAAAAGTTATTATCTATTTTGTATGTCATTTTAAATTTTCACTATATTATTATTCGTTATGTATCACTGATTGCAATTACGGTGATTATTTTTTATTAATGGTGTTCGTTTGTTGGTGTGTAAATTCTCTCGGTAGAAAACTTTGAAACGAGAAAAATCAAAATGTATTTTACATCAACACTAAAGATATAATTGACAAGTGTATATTTTCCTGTGACCGATTGCATGCATTGCATTTGCATATTTTTTTTATTTACACTTTTATTTCAAGAACTCAGCTCATTTATCTCAATCATTCATGTTTCAAGTTTTATCAGTTTTAATATGTTCAATGTCTATGCCCGGCTGGTACTTTCATCTTACCCTACATTTTATTATTATTAATCTGCACGGAACAAAAGGACTTTTCAATAGTGTGGGAAATCAATATGAGAAATTTTCAGTGATTTTATGCATACTAAATTATGTGTTAAGTATTCATAATTCATATCGTGTGTGTGTGTGTGTGACCGCTAACAAGGCTTTTTACCTGCACAACACCTGCAGCTGCAGTAGTGCATTGGCTGAAAAAAAGTCCCTTACGCATGCAAAATTATAATATGCAAAGGAAATTAAAGGGAGGAAACATGTCAATATAATGAAAAATTGTAATTCTTTCATTTAAATTGAATTTTAGTCGGCAGCGGAAAGGAAACAAATCTAGTACATTATAGAAAGAATATGATGAATTGTTGGTTGTTGGTTTAGTCTGTGGCTATCTGCTAGTAAATATTTCATGAAAAGTTTTTGATGAGAATAAATCTATTTCCCTGTATATACATTGTTGCTCGTTTCAGTTTGTTGCCGTCTCGTCTCGGTTGCATGTTTTTTTTCTGTATATCAGTAAACCATCATATTTTTATTTAATTCTGTGTGCTTTTTGCTTAAAAACTTGAAAAATTATAATAAAAAATGTAAGTGTTTTGATAGTTTAAAAAATAATATTTATCATACTTTGGTGTTCAATTGTACATCAGATATGCTTGTTTTACTGGCTTTTATTTTTTTGTAAACAAAGAGTGTACTGTACTGCACACAATGACATAGACAACATATTTATATTATGACGATTGGTAATGCTCAGTAGTTCAGTCAGTCAGTTAGTACACCATTGAAAGTAGTTTTCATAGGGAACATTTTCAGTTTGGGAACGTGGGAATTTAAAGCACGTTTTATTCTCAGATCAACGAAAGGAAGTATACTCTGATTTTCTGATACTTTTTTCTCCTTGTCTGATACTCCTTCTGGCTGGTTATTCGAAGGATATTTTTTATTGTCTTGTGCATTACGCTTTATGCTTTAATGGCTTCCTCTGAAGAAGCAGCCATCTAGTCAAAGTTATCACTTGATAATTATGACTAATATGATTAACGTTTTACAAGATCTTGTCGCCTCATCGCATCGTGCGGATACGAGAAGGAAGACGGTTTTTTGTACCCTGAGAGTACCTACAAACTTTTTTTCTTTCTTTCTCTCTACTCTGCGTGGTCAAACAGTTTAATGTACTCATGCATAACGTTTGATGAATACAACCCACAATCAGAGAACCGAGTCGAGTCATTCACATTTTCAAATCCACAACATATTTTTATTGTGTGTGGGTTGGGTAATGTGCTTTGCTTGGGCGCATATTATAAGCTTTGTGATTAATTTCCCAGATAACGGCTCGCTTTTCCTTTCATTTCACAGCGATAATAAAATTGTTACTTTTCTTTTCTTATTACTGTCACAATAGCATTTATAATTTTTGTCCTGTTGTTTGTTTTATGGCAGCAGTAGAATAATGGCTATCTATCGTCATTTTTATGAGTAGAGTGTTGGATAAGAAGACATTGTTGTAAATATGTAAAAAAAATAAAGTAACATAATGATCGCAAGTTAAGGTGGTGGTGGTTAAATTTATACCAGTTCAATACACGCATATTTTTTATCAGTCGTTTACTCTGAAAAGTCATAGCTCACGGTATACACATTATCCTTTGTCCGTAGGACATGGTGTAAGTGCAAGCATCCGTTGTTGTCATCATCATCAGTCAGTCAGGCGCACATCTTTCACTTTCAACCAACGGCATACAGAATACAGACAGCATAACAGTATTGTTCTCTCATTTAAAATGTTCATTGTTTCTTCAAGCTCATCATAATAGTTTTCGTGGAAGATGTTTTATGTGTGCATCATCATCATATCCCCTTTGGGCTGAATCCACACACTCTTGTCAACCTTAAATCACTTTAATGTATTCGCTCATAAAAATGATGTACTCGTCGACGACAGACAGGCAAATGTTTTGTCTGTCTTTTTTCTCTGACACGACGAATGAACCGAAGTCGAAGGTAAAAAGACAGTTGTAGGTATATGCTTGCGACAGGTGGTTATAATGGTGATGTGATAGTAATGATGCTGATTGCGGCTCGACTGCTTTAAATAAAAAAGATTAGTTTGATGATGTATTTACTCTGATCGCATCGTCGTAATACGGTCGTGTACATTCAAAAATCTACGCAATCATTTTATTCAGAAAAAAATGAATGTGGAGGGAACAAAGAGAAACGTGAGTGAGATGAAACTTTTTCCCTAAAACGTAGAGTGGAAAGAAAGAGTGTTTACGTATAGTTATCTTTAATAGAGAAGAAGTTTACTTTGTAGGAAAGTTTAATATGGTATGATTTACTCCAATAGGCATATAATAAATGAGCAGAATATCGCTTTTATGTTGTTAATCATTTAAAATGATATAGCGGTGGTATGAAAATTGCAATGTCTTCATTAAACTACCTATACATTTTAACTGTATGATTGCAAATCGTTTTAGTTCAGCTATTTTATTTAACAGAAAGAAGCAAATAACAATTAAGCTTTATAACGAGCCACACGATATAACTATGAACGTATTTAAGTAACAATACAACAGTTTAACAATTTTAAGATATAAAGTTTCAAATGAAAGTAAATTTTATTTAAATATGTAAGTAGGCAGGTATTTGTATGTATTTCTGAAGAAAATATTGTATGAAATTTTATCCGAGTATGTTTTGAGGATCATGCATAAAAAATTGCTGCCTTTTGTAAAAATTATTTTTATTTGTGTATTATAAAATAAGCAAATTAGAACTTGCGGTAGACTGACAATGCTGAAAAGTTGTTGTTTTACTGCCAAAAAAATAATCCACCTTAATCTCATTTAAAGAGAGAAAAAAATGGAGCACGACAAAAGCAGTAATCAGATGATGTATTACTCAGCAGAATAGAAATGAAATGCAAAGAGGCTCGAAAAATGTAGTGCAAAAAAATGCATGTTTCAGGGCTAATCCAGTTTAAAAATCTGTTTGTGATGATGGAAAAAGACGTTTGTGCTCTTAGTCTTAATATAAACCTTATAGTTTCACCTGTCTATGTACTTTTTTGCGTGAGGTTGATGCACGACAATTCACTTAGAATATAAAATACAATCAAAATGAGATTATGATTATATTGATTATATCAGACCGCGAAACACATACTTTTCTGTGTTTGTACAACAGTCAGCTCTTTTCTCTCAAGAGAGAAAAAATGCGATTTTAATCACTTTGTCATACAACTGTGCCATGCGATGCGCTGTGTACATTTGCTTTTGTAAGTCCTATTTTTAAAACTGACTTGAAGTCGTTTCTTTTGATTCATTGAAGAATTAGTTCTCACTTTATCAATACAAACAAATTTATTTGGATTGGAGAATTTTCGCTAACTCATTTATTTGTCTTGTATTTGGTACACACGCGTTTACAGTTTTCTTATTGTGATGCGATATTTGCTAAACCCACAATTCGATTTCTAACGTGTCGGATTTGTGACAGACGAGACAAGATATTGATGGTTTGCTTCACAGTTTGCGATAGTACCACAACTACTGGTAATACAATGTGAAGCTGTTGCTGTAAACAAGAGATCATTTTTCTCCTTGTCACTAAATTATCACGATCTCCATTGTCAAGTGTTGACGAATACTGATAGGTTTTTTTTATGAAATATGGATCACGAAAAAAGTTTACAAATACACACACAATAAAGAGCTCATCATTCCTGATTTGCTAGTGATATTCAGACTAGACCAGCTTATTCAAGTGTACCTATTCAATAAGTTTCTTTTCTTTGAAAAGCTGAACCACACGAAGGAAAATTAATCAGTTATGTATTTTCCTTTTGGCAAAAACAAAATTCTGAAATTGAAAGTGCAATATGAAAGGATATTGTTTTTTGTTGTGTTGCTTCCTTAGCACGTTTAAAACAAAGGGAACCGAAAGGGTCATAAAAATCATAAAAAAATACTTTCACACATGCTCTCACACAAATTTCAAGTTAGAACTTTTGTGACATTTACGTTTTATATTTTACTGATGCTTTTGTTTTTCAAATGTTGCATGTTTACACAGATTTAAAAAGAATTTTATGAAGTTGGAGGAGTGAAAATGCATAAATGACAATTAGATTTTTGTTAAATGTTTAGAATACTTTTATGGTTGTTGTTTTTTAATAAATGTTATACATGAAGGGTGGATCATGTACAGTTTTGTATGCTTAGAAATTTAAAAAATAATATTTTTCATGCATAACAAATAAGGCAAAGCCCAAAAAAGTGTTAAGGAGTAAAAATTCGTTTATCATACTAATCGGGCAAGAATTAACAGTGCAGTGCACTTGTGCAGGTATGCATGTTGCATTTCAGGTGAAATTAGGGAAGTTGCCAGATCAAAAGGTTTAACAGGTGTGCCACATGAATTTGTTTACAAGTATGAATGGCACTAGACTAGGAAAGTAAGAGATGATGGTGATGGTATGCCATATGCCGCTTTTGATCATCGCATCGGTATAAAACTGGAATTCCCACTTTCTTAGGTCATTTTAGAGGTCCCATAACACTAAAAAAATATTTAAAATGCTTATTAAACTTCTTAATTATTCTTTACTTTTGTGTGTGAGAAAAGCCAAAAACATTGCATCTAATTAGCTCTCTTAATACCTAAAAGGGCAAGAAACCTAACAATAATGGTACTATATTTCTGAGCTTAATTTATGCTAATTTTCATTTTTTCACTGGTTCAGGATGTCAAAATCGTCCGTCCTCAGTTTTAGTTAAAACTGCTCCTCCCTTAACCCTTGAATATTTTATTTTATAAGAATGTCACGTATGGCTTTAATTACAGTTTACAACAATCTGATTTTTAAGGAACGTGATACGTGTTGTATCAACCGACCCAGCAAACTTTTAATTTCGAACCGAATATATTGGGGAAAGTGGAATGACAATGCTATTGGGATGGTTATTTTGAATATATTTTGCAAACTGCCCTTTCCGTCTCTCGTGTGCCATTTATTTAATGATTCAGCATATCGAAAAAGTGCTAAATAATGAAATTTGAGTAGGCACACTTGTGTTACAGCAATTGAAGTTCATGAATTTTCTGACGTCTTTGACTTCGGTGATGATGGAATGTGTTTACAAATTTGTCCTCTCAAAAATTTAAATAATCATACATTCGAAAGCTGAAAGTAAAAGGAAGTAAAAACTTGACCAGCGTCTTTTCTGTCAACCTTTGAAATATGTCTATTCACTCTACAAAAATCATCTTGAATGAAAAAAACACAAACAAATGACGTAGGTGTATGGTGTGCATCTTTAGAGAAAATTCGTTCATAGTTGGCACTGTTGGCAGTTGATTATGAAGCAGATGCAAGTGTATTTAAAACTTTTAGCAACAATTTAATCACATAATTGTTCGAATTGAATATATTGTTTGTGTGCATACGTGTCTAACCATGAGATGGACGAGATGAAGCTAGAAAGTACCCCTCTGCTTTTAAAACGACTAATATTGCATCTTTCATCCACCACCTACCACCATGATGTGAATTTGACATATACCTTGAGGCGTGTAAAGTAATGACGCGAAAACATGTACTAAGCTTCTATTTAGTGCTTTTGAACAAAAACCAAACAAATTTTCCTTTTCTTCTATCTCTTATAAATCATGTTATGAAAATAGCACCGTAAAAAATTGTACCCTCGTAAGTTAGCATGTTTCATGACTTGACCTGTGGTTTTGATCCCATCATCAGATTCATCTGCTAATAAATATTAGAATAGTCTGTCGAATGAATAATGTACTTATATTGTCAGCACGAGACAACAAGACAAGTGATTTCTTTGCGTGTATGAATACTAAAATACGTTTTATGATTTTGTCGAACAAAGGCAACAAAACGCTATTACATTCAATCTGCTTAACTGAGGTAAAAACATAAGCTCATATTTTCTCCCAAAGGTCGTTTCAGCCACTTTTTACATCAATTAATCACTGTACATCTTTTCCGCGTTTAGAAAAATGTACACTTTTTTCATAGATATTTTTACTCTCTAAATATTTTTCATGAAAGTTAAGGGGAAAGGTCAAGTTTTAATATTTAAATGTCGAAAATAAGAATTACCTGAAACATTATCTGATTACATATCCTTTATCAAATCAAACTTTGAAAATATAAATTAACTAATGCTCCAGAAAAGCGTAGATCATCAAATCTTCTTCAATGTTATAAATTGCAATCATCACCACTTTCATTTTCACTTGTCACTTGAATAGTGTTCACAGTAGCTACGTATTAAAATGTTTTTCTTTGCCTATTTGAACAATTTGTAAATCATAATTTCAGTGTTTAAATCACATGTAATAATACACATTTATCTTTTGATTAGATGACCTAAAATTCCCTTTCTTTAACTGCATATTTGTAAGGTAGGCAATAAAGGTGTAAGTTTTGGCTACTAGTTTAGCCCCTTAAATTGCAGAATTCAAGTAAATCTTTTATTACCAATACTAGTAGAGATATTATGCTACCAAAAATTGTATTTTATGATAGAACAACATTGTTTTATTACCTGTGACCTTCGTAAATTCATTTTCTATTAATAATATATGGTAAAACAACATTTTTTATTCGTTACGCTTAAATATGCATTTACATGCTTATCAATACCAATCAGTAGCATCTTCAGAAGAAAAACATCAAATCAAGATTTTCAATTAGTATAAATGTAAAATATGTGAATAAACTTTAATTGTACTACCATTTTTAACATGTTTTATGCGTGCACACTTACACTTTATGAATGCTTACATGATTCTCTCTCCTCATCAAACAACAAACTAGCATGGCATGACGTATGTGTGTGCTATACGTATATCACATCTAGAAAAGCGGATTGTAATGAGCTGGTTAAAAGGTGTTTTGAACAAAAAAAAAATCAAAAGTTTAAGGTTATAACGTTCACTTTTTACTCAAAAAGATTTTTAAATCATTATAAATGGCAAGTGCAGATTAGAAAATTCAATCTAGCATTTTAAAAACTAGTTTTATTCCTCGAGAATACTGCATTGCACACAACATAACACAATGTTATTATTTTTATTAATATATTTTTTTGTTTTGTCAGCATTGACTTGAGAAGCTTTTGCATTGATGATGATGCACCAGGAGGCTTAATTATGATTATGTCTGTGTTCTAGTTTTCACATTCATACCTTATTACCTTATATACTATTAAAGTAGTGAAGTGATGTACATCAATACACGTGTATAAAAGCTAACAGAATTGTTTAAATAGATAGGTAGATGAAAACTTAAGTTTCACGCTAGAAATACCTGGAGTTACATACAAAAACGTTAATTTTTGCACATTGGGAGAACTGGGAATTGACACTGCAACTTTTGTTTAATTTATTATTATTATTTGTTCTTTTGATAATGACCAACTTTTTTTCTACGAAGATTATTAAAGAGAAATGTTAAAACAAAAAAGAAACATGCACAGGGGATTTCGTGTCGTCTTATTTTCTACTTTGTCTGTTTTTTCTTTGTAGTATTTTTGTTACAAAGCCAAAAATGTCTTCTGACTGAATGTTACGTTTACATTCATGCATTAACACTAAATACGCTGTACTCAAATGATGTTTTTGTATCATTATCATAATTATAATTTTTTATGAGCCAGAGGATATAAGTTTTTGATAGAGAGTGAATAATTATCTGTGCTCAGCAAGGTGTGTAATAATACTGTGTTGTTGGTAGGATGCAGACGGATATATTATCACTTCGTCATCTTCATGGCACATCTTCATCACCACTATCTTTGCCACTTTTACTTACACTTTTAAGGGCATGCAATATGCATATTTTTACAGTTTTAAGATGCATTTGCACAGAAGCAAAGATAATTACTAGGTATTCCAGCTCAAGCATAATATTTGGTGAAGATGACAAACATCTATGATGCAATTTTCTGTAACAAAAATAATCTACTAAAACTTTTTTTTCCACATTTGAATGAGCTTTCACTTTGTCTCCTTTTTTATCGCTAATGTAATTTTTAGGTAATTGAAAAAAGCTGTAAATGTTATACTACACGTGTCGGTTAACCAGGTATTTAAAAAAATAAACTCATTACATTTTCATTTTGTTTAATTGTCCATTGTTTTTTATGTTTTCAGACGTGCTGTGTTCCGGGCATTGTGCCGATAGAGCAATGATTCTCCGACGTAGATTTCTGTTTATGTTTTTTCTAGTTACCATTCCTCAGGTAAGATTCTGTTAAGTTTACCTTAATTAGCGCAATTCAGTTGGCGAGAATGGATAATGTCTTTTTGCATAGTACACTTTATTTATGTTCATGTACTACATTGTTAAATTGTTAATGTTATCTTTAAAAAATATCAGCATAGCACCTTTATTCAGTAGAAATAGACAAGTTGATTTACGGGAATTTAGCTACCTACTAGTTGTAAGTTTAATGTTAGTTTAATATGCATGCTTGTATGTTTTTTGCAATTTTGCATACGTGTATTAAATTAATACTTTAAACACAACTTGATGTCAATATGGCAAGTACGGAAAAAACTGCTGACATGTTATCTTTTTTTAAATAGCATGTGCCAAAAAATGTTTATTTGTATGTACGCGTGAAACGGTAAGATTTAATGTTATCCTACTTACATCAATTAAAATTCCGTGATCTATTCAAGCACGTTCTAAGCTTTAACCAGAACATGTGTGACCATGCATAGAAAGCAGACATAATGGATTAGCCAGTCAAGATAGCAGGCCAGTTTCAAGAGTTTCATTGTTTGCCGGAACTAAACTCAAATGAGTAATAACTGGTAATGTAATCCTTTTACCTTTTCCAAATTTTTATAATATTCATGACACGCTGACCAGTCAGTCAAATTACATGGAAAAAGGGTCTATAAAATGAGGTCATCATGTTTTCACTTTTCTTACAAAGTTGTATAGCCTTATTTAGCCTGATTGAAAGTTACTACCTTTTTGATTTCACACCTTTTCTACTTTAAAAGGAAATCCAGCAAAAATAGCCGGTGGTGATATGGTGGTGACTTAAAATAGTCATTCATGAGAGTACTTTTATGAGCTTGAAGCTTGCGTATCTTTTTTCACAAATGCTAATTAAGTTAGACATGCTTCGTGCATGCATTGTCAACATTGTGGTTCTTCTGTACTCAACGGTTTTACAAAATCACAGGAACTTTAAGAAAATGAAAGTGACATTTCGACCTCGAAGTCACTTTGCAGACCACAGTAGGTTACGTACATTATTTTACTTTTACTGATAGGAATTATCCCTACAAAGGCCTGAAGCTATGTTTAATGCATTTATGTAGGTAATTTGG
>JAQIWN010001547.1:0-19942 GCA_034699025.1 Entomobrya cf. arborea Gr-Col-00668
GGTTAGGTTAGGTTAGGTTAGGTTAGGTTAGGTAAAGTTGAGTTTTCCCATAAGAGGCCATTTTTTGACTATCTCCGATTTCATCGAATGACGGCTCATTCGAAAGCTTATTTTATGGTGATTAAATGTCTACATTAGCGTTTTTCAAAATTCCGCCGTTTTCTGCAAGAAAACCCGTATTTTCATTTCGCCCCAATTTTCGAATGTGTCGGTTAAATTTTTTTTTTAATTTTTCGACGAAACTTAACTAAAATACAATTTTAAGAACCATTTTAACTACATATAAATGCTTAAAACCCCCAGAAATTTTTGCATTACTTTTTTTAGGAAAAATTAAAAATTTGCATTTTTTTAGTTTCTACCGATTTAAACTACTGTGAATTTACAAATTTTTGTAATTTTTGCAAGATAAAAATTTAAAACATTATTTTAAAAAATTTCGCCACATACCCAACTTTATTGTTTGATAAATAATTTTGAATCCGTTCTTGTATAAATTTAAAAAAATTAATTTTTATGTATTTATGTTCGCAAGTTATCGTAGAATTTTATGATTTCCATTTTACCACGGTCATGTTTTAGATAATTTGATAGATTTGGCATTATTTTTAAAGAAAGAATAACAATATTTATATTTGCAGCCACACATTTAACGGAAAATTTAATATTCGTTTTTTAACCGACACACCTAACTGATTAATACGCAAAATAACATGTATTCTGCAACATAAATAAATTTTAAACAAGTAAACTCAAAGAATTTACTAACAAAAATGTATTATTTTTTTAAATTCTATTTTGAATACAGAGATACATTTGTTTAAAAAGTAAAAAAAATATCTGCGCATATGAACAAACAACTTTTAATTTTTATGACATGAATTTGTCCACGCTTATTTTTAAAAACAATTTAATGGATTTAGCTTTTTTTAGAATAGAATAACTATATTTATTTGTAGCTTTATAAATAGCAGAATTTTTAATATTTTTATTTTTAACCGACACACCTAACTGATGAATTAGCAAAAGTCTATGCATTCTGCAACATAAATAAATTTTAAACAAGAGAACTCAAAGAATTTATTAACAAAAATGTATTAATTTTTTTAAATTCTATTCTGAATGCAGAGATACATTTGGTTAAAAAGAAAAAAATTATATGCGCACATGAACAAACAATTTTTAATTTTGATGTCATGAATTTATCCACGCTTATTTTTTAAAACAATTTAATGGATTTAGCTTTTTTTAGAATAGAATAACTATATTTATTTGTAGCTTTACAAATAGCAGAGTTTTTAATATTTTTATTTTTAACCGACACACCTAACTGATGAATTAGCAAAAGTCTATGCATTCTGCAACAAATATTTTTTAAACAAGAGAACTCAAAGAATTTACTAACAAAAATGCATTAATTTTTAAAAATTCTATTCTGAAGACGGTGACACATTTGTTTAAAAAGTTAAAAAAATTATCTGTGCATATGAACAAATAACTTTTAATTTGTATAACATGAGTTAATCCACGCTTATTTTATTAAATAATTTAATAGATTTAGCTTTTTTTAGAATAGCATAACAATATTTATTTGTAGCCTTACAAATAGCAGAATTATTATTTGTTTTTTTAACCGACACACCTAACTAATGAATTAGCATAATTCTATGCATTCTGCAACATAAATAATTTTTAAACAAGAGAACTCAAAGAATTTACTCACAAAGATGGATTAATTTTTCAAAATTCTATTCTGAAGACGGAGATACATTGGTTTAAAAAGTTTTAAAAACAATTCTGCGCATATGAACAAATAACTTTTAATTTGTATGACATGAATTAATCCACGCTTATTTTATTAAATAATTTAATAGATTTAGCTTTTTTAGAATAGCATAACAATATTTGTTTGTAGCCTTACAAATAGCAGAATTTTTAATATTTGTATTTTTTAACCGACACAACTAAACATTAAACAATGTTTTATGAATTCCACAATATAAGTATTGTTGATGAAACAGGTGAACAACAAAGTTATAATAAACCTAATGATTGTAAGAAAAATTTAAAGATAACTGCAAACTAGATAAAATGGACGAGTGAAAATTTAAGGAGACTGGTTAGGGGTTAAAGCCCAGAGGCGTTCATTGAACCGGCGCGAAGCGCCGGTTTAATGAACGCCTCTGTGCTTTGATCCCAAGCAGTCTCCTTAAATTTTCACTCGTCCATTTTATCTAGTTTGCAGTTATCTTTAATTGAATTCCGTAAAATTTTTGGGTTAGGTTATGCCTGTTTTTTTGCGTGTGTAATTTTACTTTTGACAGGTTTTTAACTTTATGTATTTATTATAATACAATTCCATTTCTTTTGGATGGAATTGGTTACCTTTTCAAAGCAAGTTTTTGCAACAAAGCATATGGAAATATACAGTTTTCATTAGTTTTCAGTACAAAATGGTTTAGAATCATTGTAAGATTCAGATTTTTTTCAGCATATGGCACGGAATACGGTGGTAAAAATGCATAATTATGTAGGTTATGGGTAAGGTTAGAGAGGGTTGGGTTGTAATCTTTGATGCTTTATTACATTTAAATTAAGGTTTGAATTTAAATCAAATAAAGATTTAAGTTTCACTAGAAGGCTTTTTAAAATTAAGATTGTTAGATAAGTGAAAGTGCAGTGCTAAATTATTTCAAAAACTGCCATTAAAAACATGCGTTTTTCAATTTTAATTGGCGAGCAACAGTCAGTTTTAAATGTAATAATCTGCAGTTCGAAATAAAGAAAGACTCATTTCGAAACGACAACAAAATAGTACCTAAAAGGTAAAAATAAAACCCAAAGGATTTGATAAGGAGGCGTAAGACACAATGTTTTCAATTCTGCATTCACGATATAGCAAAAAACTGATTCGATAAAAAATTTAAATCCAAGTAAATGTGCAAAATTAAACAAACAAATGCAGGTTAGGTGTCATGTAAAAGTTAGGTTATATACTTATAAGGTTAGTTGTTGTACTAAAAACGCTGTTTTCGACTTACAGAATGCAAAGGAAAAGAAAATTCATGGACCATGACATGGTTTTAGTTAATTTACCTTAGGTTGGCCAATACTAAATTGTCAACGTTCACGTCGACATTTTCGAAAGATGTAAGTCGCAAGTGTTAATAGTAGCCATAATTAAAAATGCATGTAATGTTTTTATAAAAACACTTAACTGAAAAATAACATTAATTTAAGGTTTCACCACGCACCTTAACGAACAATTTAAAAAGTTGAATGCATTGCACGGGGAAAATAATTAGAAAAAGTAATATTATTTTTTTTGCACTAGTAATACTTACCTGAACAGGTACAATGGTAAAAGATTTTACCGACACAACTAACTAAAAGCTTTGCAATATTTTTTACAATATTTAAACAAGTACAAAAATTCTTACAAACCTAAATGAATTTTTACGAAATTAATTGTCTACTAACAGACCGGCTTGAAAAGGTATGTTGCATTTACCCACACAAGTGAATTGATCTTAGCGGACTATTTGACTTATACAATTTATGATAAAAATATACAGTCAATTACCAATGTACTAAAACATCAAAATAATTAAAATAGAGCATACGAAATTGGATTATCAGTTAGGACTTAGAAAAACAAAATTAAATCATGCTAATTATCAACATAAATCATTTTAAGTAAACCTAAACAAACACACACAACAGTTTTCATAAAAATCAAAGTTTTCCCGTATTTATTCTTTTACACTATTCAAGACTCACCATTTACTGAGCTTGTTAAAGTTTGCTAGCTGGGAGAGCCACATATAAGAACTAGCTTCGAGGAAAACCAGTTATTTATTTCGAATTTACATTCATTAGCCAACCAGCCAACAAGTTCGGCTTGAAAACTTCATTTAAACTTATAAGATTGGTTACACAACTAGTCTTGGATTTTGTATTTTTCAAATTTTAAGGCGCAGCTTGACCAAAATACAATTTCCAGAGCTATTTTACTTACTTAACTATACTATTAACTCAAATTATTTTTTGCTTTAATTTCTAATGAAATAATGAAACTTTACGATATTTTTAGTTTCAACCGACACTACCAACTTTACAGTTAACCATGTTTAATCAATTTTGCAAAATAAATAATTAAAAATTATATAATTCTTAGAATTCACCCTTACGCCCTACTTATTTGTTTGCATTCAGCAACATAATTACTCAAAAAGTTGTAATTTTTATATTTTCTCCTGAACAAATACCTATTAAATTGTATGGATCGCATTCAATCACCTACTTTTTCAAAGACAATTTAATGGAATTAGCTTTATATTTTAGTAAAAAATATCAAAATTCATAGGTGCTGCCACACACATAACGGAAATGTTATTATTCGTAAACTTTCACCGACACACCTAACTGAGCATTTACCAATGTCCTATGATATCTACGACATAAAATATTATTAAACAACAGAACTCTGGGATTTTATTCGCGCACCTTAGTTAATTTTTAAAGATTCTGAATCCAGCAACATACTTATTTAAAATGTTTTTTTTAAAATTATCGTTCTAACACAAATATGTAAAAAAAAAAATTTTTGCGGTTTCACGCGAATTCAACCCAATTTACTTATTACTGGAGTCAGCATTACAAATAATTCTGAAATCATAATTTTTATTCATTGCACGCACAAAAGCACTAAAGTTTTACGTTGTTTTTGGTTTTCACCTACACACCTAACAGAAAGATTTATTTTACTTTAAGCCTTTAAAAAATATAAATCAGTTTTCATAATCACCAAAGTGTTTCCGTACTAAACAACACTTATCTTTTACTAAGCTTAGTAAAGCGATGCTAGCTGTGGGAGCGACATATAAGAACTAGGTACAGAGAATCTTGAGTGTTAAAAACTAGTTATTTATTTCGAACTTGCGTGCACTAGTATTTATTAAAACTTCTTTTAGACTTTTAGGATTGGTTGCACAACTAATTTCGGAATTGTATTCCGCATTCAAGTAACGTTTCGCTTTAACTACATTTAAAGAAATTTTACTTAGGGTTTAATTACTGCCTCTTGAAATAAGACCGCATATCAAAAACAAAGATCTGCCAAATCATTTGCGGCTGCATGATTTACATTAATTGTTTTCAACAGCAAATTATTTGTATTGAAACCAAATGACGGGAGACTATTGCACTAAAAGTATTAATAAATAATTTTCCAATACTTATTAATTTATAGCAAGTTTTTATTGGATCAAATATTTTTTGATTTTTATAGTTTTGATACGAAAAAAAAGAATTTAATAGTAGTGAGTAATTAATCATTAATCGATTATAATCAAACCAATGTATCAGCAACAAAGGAATTTTAAAAGAATTATCGTATGGTTTTTACACAATTGTTGAGACATTGAATACTGAGTAAAAAGTTTACAATCAGGGGTTGTCGCTGAGTTAGTACTGATCGTAAATTTCATTAATGCACGAACTTAGTTACTTTAAGCGGTTTCATTTGAAAATATTTCCCACACATCTATGATTAGAGTGCAAACTTACAACCAACATTACCTGAACAACAATACCCTCTTGTAAGCTTCATTATCGAGTGTTTGAAATAAATATAAATAATAAAACTTTAATAATAAATAATAAAGAAAAAGGTGAATTTTTTCTGGCATCTAGGCACCTCCTCACAACTAAAATTAATTCAATTTGTGAATTTTAAAAATTCACAATTACACATGATTTTATTACTATTTAAAAAAATTGATTTCACCGACACAAATAATATTTTGAGAGTATTACTTTAATTTGATCAAATAACTCTTTCCTAATCATACGAATTTATTTTCAGGCCAATTTTTTGCACTTTTATTCCGGCCAGTAATTTTAATTGTTTTTGCTGTGTTTATTTCCAATCAAGTGCATGCAGTTGTTTGGAAAATTAGTTTACCACAGCTTCCAATGCTCACTAAAATTACATTAAAATTTTTAAGTTCATTAAATTCTTAACTGCTTAAATGGCAACATAACAAAAATGAATCCATGTTAAACTTTAATAATTAATAGTGAAAAAGCCTAGTTGTTCTTTGGTAGCGCATGAGTGAGGGAGTTCAGATTTAAATCGACATAAATTTATGAACTAAAATCTGATAGTAGTGATGAGCGATGACAGTGCCAAGATTCTAGAATGCATAATTGTATCATTTAGTTTGTAGCAACAAGTTGAAAATACTTTACCTTTTTATTCTTTTTTAGTGCTTCAATGTATCCAATTTAAGTAACTGGCGAACGACTCGTGCCTCCTGTGATCCAAAAAAATTAATGCTTTAAAGCCTACCTGAATGCATTGTGTATATAACTCTAAATTTTTAAACTGAATTTTTAATTTATTATCTTTGAAATTATGTTTGATATTGAAATTCTAAAGAATACATTTATCATATTTTATTTCGAGGTACGATCAACTGCGCTTTAAAATGAGCTCCTAAATTATATTTAGATGATTGACAAATTATGCAGTTATTTTTTGTGAATTGTTTAGCAATGATAATTGTTGAGAAAGATTTTGCTGATGTGGCAAATTCTTTTTACGCACGCTTCTCCAAATTAAATGATAAATAATTCTTTTTTCACGAAGTTCATCAAATTCAAAAACTAGGAAAACGAGTTTTTAAGCCAGCACAATAATTTACCGTCATAACTTTTTGTATTTGTTTATTTTGACGTGCAGCTCAACAAATGAACAATATTTATTTTATTTTTACTTTTTCAAGAATGCTTAGTGCTTAAAAAATGTTTCCTCACTTGTTTTGAAATATAAGAGAAAATTTAATTTTTTAAGTTTATTTGCACTTTTAACAAGAGTAAATGAATTTTTCAACAATCATTTGAAAAAATATACAATTTTAACACAAATAACTAGAACATTACCATATTAATTGCATAAATCCACACACTTGACTTATTTTTAAAAATAAATTTAAAAAACAATATTTGTATTTGCAGCCACAGAAAGAAAAAATTACTTGTAAATTTTAACCGACACACCTAAGTGAAAATTTACCAATAAGGGGTATCGAACGAGCGATTATAATCGCGAAGGTAAATAATCGTCAAAACAATCATCGAGTTTTTTAGCGCCAAGCTCAAATTTTAATCCAAACGACGATTATAATCGCGAAACAAAATAAACCTTTGAAGATTGGTAAAAAGCTGTATGCAATTATAATCGCTCAATTGATTAAAAATCGATCATTTTTTAGGCGATTATTTACCTTCGCGATTATAATCGCTCATTTAATATCCCCTAATGTTTAATGAATTCCACAACATAAATAATTGGAAAACATAAGAACTCGAAGAAATTATCCACACACGAGTGATTTTTAAAATCATATTTTCCGCATTTAGGAATATAATTTTTTCAAAAGATAAAAGATAAAAAATATTTCATGAAATCATTGTGATCCTTTTAATGAATGGGTTCGACTACTGACTTTTCAAAATTAATTTACCTAAAAAATAAATGTCCAACCGTCTAGCCTAACTAATATTTATTGCAGACACTTTCATCTAGTTTTCATTGAATAACACAATGACAATTGTAGAGAAAGATTTTGCGGCTCAACGAATTAAAAAAATTTTAAAGCAATTTTTTCCTTTTTTTAATTGAAAAATGAATATTTAAATTTTTAAGTTAATACCGACACCCCTAACTGCCATTTAACAGTATAAGGTGAATTTTGCAACAATTAATTGGAAAAATTAAATTCTAAGAATTCATCCACACACCTTAAATATTGTTTAACGTAATTTCCTGCACTCGGCAACACAATTATTTTTAAGAAATATGTACTTTTTAACACAAATAACTGAAATTTTACCATTTGTATTGCTTTATTCCACACACTTGACATATTTGACTCCACATACTTGACTTATTTGACTTCACACTAATAACTTAATCGATTAAGCGTCTTTTTTTGAAAATCATAACACTTTTTATATTTTCAGAAACAAAAAAGGAAATTTTAGTATTAAAAAATTTTAACCGACACACCTAAGTGAAAATGTACCAATGTTTAATTAATTTCACAACATAAATAATTGGAAAACAAGAGAACCCTAACAAACTACCCACACACATTAGTGATTTTTTAAATTATACTTTCCTCATTTAGCAATATTATTATTCCAAAAGTTTTAAAAATATTTGGGGAAATCATTGTGATACTTTTAAAGGCTGGGTGTATCTACCGATTTTTCAAAATTAATTGACCTAAAATATACTTGTCCAAACGTCTTGGCTACGTAGTATTTATTGCAGAAACTTACATCTATCATCACGTTTTAGAAAAAAATAGAAAATTTTACAAAGAATCACGTAATTTGATGATTGAATACTGTGAAAAATGGGCGACCAGGCCCACGATTCAACCCCAGGCCTAATTTGTAAAACTAGTTTTTCAAGCCAAATAACAAAACCAATAACATGTAACAAGAAATGTTTTTATATGTGTTTGTGAGCACATAAAAACCAGAATGATAGTGAGTCTTCTTCTAAAGTTTCAATTTTAAACTCCAGAAAATCCTGAAATGTTGTTTATTTCAAAAAACCTGAAGGACAAGGTTGATTTGGTAGCTTTAGTAGTAGTACAGGAGTTACTATCACCTAGAATTCATTTTCAACCCGTTCTTACTCATTTCTAGAAAAAAGGTATCCATGTTACATGTGCTGAAAATCAATTTAAATGACGACGACGTTTTTATCCTGTCACATTTCATAAGGAAAAAGTCTTGTGATGTTTGCTTATGTGCACATATACGCTGTTCACAAAACAAGGTAATAAGATACAAATGTTTTCACCATAAAACACTAGAAAATGGGGATGAACACATCAAATGTCATGGTAATAGTATTACAAAGAAAGTTAGCCAAGACGGTTATACAATTATTTTGGAGGAAGTTAATTTACCGTTTAACGTTAAAGGAGTAGAAAGAAGGTAGACGACAAATTGTGTGCCAAAAATTATCGTTGCACCTACACAAAAAACTTCGAAATTTACAGAATTCTTTGCTTTCACGGCTTTAGTTATTGTTGAAATCAGATTTTAAATAAACCAAAAACCAAATCTTCACTCAATCCACCACACGAAAACTAAAATATTACATCACTTTTGATTTTCAATGAAAGATACATACATGGCTTTAAGATTTGTTCTTAATTCATGTTTAGATGATTGAAAAATTACGCAGTTTTTTTTGTAAATTGTCTGGCCGCTTTTAAAAGTACACAGCAATCGTTTAATTTTTTTTTACTAAATTGCGTACTCCAACTTTAGCCAAACAAACTCTACACCAAAATTGTCAGAGTTTTCTTGATTATCACAATGGTAATCTTAGAGAAAGATTTTGCTGATAAGGATTGAAATTATTTTTACTCTCGGTTCTCCAAATAAAATGATTAATGCATCCGAAAGAAATCAAATTCAAAAACTAGGAAAAAGAGACTTGTAAGCCAGTACAAAAATTTCCAGTTATAATTTTTTGTATTTGTTTATTTTGACGCGCGGCTCAACAAATGGACAATATTTAAGGAAATTTTACATTAGGAACAATTCTTGAGACTTAAAAAGTTGTTTCTTTCCTTTTTTTAAAGAAAAAATAAATATTTAAATTTTTAAGTTAATACCGACACACCTAACCGCACATTTAACAATATTCAGTGAATTTGGCAACAATAAATTTAAAAAATAGAATGCTAACAATTCATTCACACACCTGATATATTGTTTAACGTTTTTCCTGCACTTGGAACCATATTAATTTAAAAATTTATAATTTTTAACACAAATAACTGAAATATTACCAAATTAATTGCTTTCATTCATTCATTAGGTTTTATTGCAGATCAAATATAAAAATTAGTTAAATTTTTAAACGTTCAGTCAATTTTTCATAAACACACTTGACTTGTTTTTTAAAAATAACAATATTTGTATTTGCAGCCGCACAAATAAAGAAAGTATTATTATTTTAAATTTTAACCGACACAACTAAGTGAAAATCTACCAATTTTTAATGAATTCCCTAATATAAGTAATAGGAAAACAAGAGAACTCAAAGAAATTAATCACACACATAATTTAAATTATATTTTCCGTATTTAGCAATAATAATATTTCAAAGGTTTTAAAAGTATTTGTGTAAATCATTGTGATCCTTTTTATTGCTGGGTTTTGGCTACCGATTTTTCGAAAATAATTTAAGTATAATTGCTGGAAATCGATTAAAATGACGACGACATTTAAATCTTGTCGCATTTCATATGGAGAAATTCTTGTGATGGATGCTTATGTGCACATGTACACATTATCGAATCATCTTTCCATAAAATCATCGATAGATAGTAGATATAAAATCATCATTTGATCACCAAACTTTCGATTATGTAAATCAATTATTTTATGTTTATTCCGAACAACGAAATCTTCAATTTAAACCAGTTTTAAACGACAAAATGTATACATACAATACAATAAAAATAGGTTTTTAGGCCACAATTTCTGAAGCTTAATTATGTATCTAATTATAGTCTACAATTTCTTTACTGATTTGGATGAAATATTATGCAGCTTAACTTTTAAAGAAAATTTGTTTTTTCAATTTAGAATATTTTACATGGTCATTTTAGACTAACTTTCAGAAAAATTATATTTAGAATATTTCGCACCTTTTTTTATTCTAATTATTTTAGATTATTTATATTTAGAATAATTTGCACTTAGAAGAATTTAATTAGAATACCTTTGATAGACCCATACTCTGCCTACAAAACAAAATAATAAGATACAAATTTCTTTCTACATAAAACATTGTGAAAAATGGAGATGAACACATCAAATGTCACGGTGATGGTATCACAAAGAAAGGTAGCCAAGACGGTTGGACAATTATTTTGGGATAAGTTTATTTACCGTTTAAAGTTAAAGGAGTAGAAAAAGGTAGACGAGAAATTGTACGCCAAAAATTATCGTTGCACCTACACAAACGGGACGCAATAATACAGTCGACTCTGTCTTAGTATTTGTTAGTCTAAGTTAATTTTATACAGACGAATTTTTTTAGTCGACCTTTTTTTATTGTCGATTTTTACTTATACGACTGCTTCATAGTTGAATTTTTGGTCGACCTGAAACAAAACTTCAAGTTCTACCTAATTTCATTGAGAATGCTTGAATTATTACACTTCGCCTCTCATTTGGTTAATTTTCGAAGATAAACGAAAACTTAATTTGGATAAAGAACTTCGCGTATTCATCTAACTTTCGCATAGGTTATTGATGGTTCTCAAATGATCGTTAACAGGAAGCTCCAAATGGTTTAAGGAGTAGAATAGAGTTACAAGCCAGAAGCAAAGATTTAGGGAAAAAATCTAATTTTTGCTAATAGTTTTATATACATAAATGGTTATATTAGTTACAATTTTTGTTAGTAAAGTTAATAATTGATGATTACATTACTTATTGTTTTATGCCAATGACGAGAAAATTGTCAACTAAAATTCAACTATTTCAAGTTATTTTCTTCAAACAATAATGTCGACTAAATCATTTCTTCTAAAAAAGTTCGAATATAAAAAATTCCTCACTATAAATTCGACAATAGTTTTGAGGTCGACTAATAAAATTCTACAAATAAAATTAATCTAGTAAGGCTATGCACTAAAAGACCAAGTCGACTGTATTATACCGACCTTCGAAGTTTACAAACTCTTTGCTTTGACGGACAACAGTAACTTAATTTAGTTTTGGTTGGAATAAGAATTTAAATAATTTAAAAACCAAATCTTTACTCATTCCAAAGCACGAAAACTAAAACAATACATTGCTTTTGATTTTCACCTGCACACCTAACAGAAAGTTATTATTATTGAAAGCTTTCACCCACACATGTAACTAAAAGATAATATTACTAATATAATAATATACTCATATTTCTGCTTTCAGCAACAAAAACAACTGAAATATTACGAAACAAACTGTCTGTTTATATTGAAATCGCTGCTGCTTCGGGTAAATTAAAAGGATTTAATGATATTAGTTGTTTTTTAAAGGGCATCATCGCAAACTTAACTGGACTTGAATTCTCGGACGACTACTACGAGTATGATTATAAAATATTGGAGAGAACCATGAAAAATTCTATTAGAACATCTTTCGTAGGTAATCTGAAATGAAAAATTGGAGACGTATTTGATGGACCTGTTACATCACCTTCTCAAATTAATAGGGCTACTAAGGCCACTGATGCCAACTCAACGTGTCTGTCTTCATGATGTTTTAGAGGCATTTTGGAAGTGCTTATCACGATAATTTTATTAAAAATTAAACCCGCTATTGAATATTTTTTAAATTAAGATATTATGGCAAGACTCATATCTTAATTAATTCAATTAATTGGAAAATCGCAAACAACCAATTGCAAACAATCTTAATTCGTTGCACCACATGAAAACCGAAATATTACCTTGTTTTTGATTTTCACCTACACACCTAACAAAGATTTTAGCATAAAAAATTTCTTCCTTACACTTAACTAAAGATTTACAAAAACTTCTGCATTCAGCAACACACTAAAATGGAAGATTACCAAATTAATTGCTTTTATGCACACAATAAGCAGAATTTTTAAAAATTATAAGAGTATTTATTCACACATTTTTGAAAATACTTGAAATCATTCACTGACACAAACAAATGGGCAAATAAGAATTTTAAATTAGCCAAAAATAAAATGAATGTGCATTAAAATACAAATTTTGCGGGTTATTTTGTTGCTAAGAGCTAGGCAAATATCATGTTTTGATTTTTCCGAGTTCCAAATAAAATTCATTTTGTTGAGTTCCTACCGATCCGTTAAAACATTATTAAGCCGCATACATGCAGAACCTTCAATAACTTCAATTTATGAATTTTAGAATTTACCAACACCCCTTATTTTTTAATTATTTAAAAATTTTGATTTCACCTACACAATAATTTTTTAGAATATTATTTCCATGTGATCATAAAACCATTTGCTAATCATACGAATTTATTTTCTGGCCATTTTTTCGCACGCTTTTTCCGGTCGGTAATTTTAATTGTCTTGCTAATCGTACTTATTTCCAATCAATTGCATGCATTTGCTTGGAAGACTAGTTTACCACAGCTTTAAATGCTCACTAAAATTACAGTAAAATTATTAAGTTCGTTGAGTTTTAAATTTTTAAATGGCACGTAGCGCGTGAGTGAGTAAGTTTAGATATAAATCGGCATAAATTTATGAAATGGAATCGGAAAGTGGTGTTGAGTGATGATCGTGCCTAGATTCTAGAATGCATAATTGTATCATTTTGTTTGAAGCAGAAAGTTGAAAATAATTTTATCCAATTTTATCTTTTATTTCTTTTTCAGTATTTTAATGAGTTCAATTTAAGTAACTAGCGAACGATTCGTGCCTCCTGTCATCCAAAAAAATAATGCTTTAAAGTACCTACCTGTATGCATTGTGTAAAGAACTCTTACTGTTTTTTACCAAACGAATTGCTATGAGGATAAAACTTAATTTTTAAATTATTATCTTTGAAATTATGTTTGATGTTGAAATTCTAAAGACTACATTTATCATATTTTAATGTATCGAGGTACGATCAACTGGGCTTTAAAATACGCTCATAAATTATATTTAGATGATTGACAAATTATAAAGTTATTTTTTTGTGAATTGTTTGGCCACTTGTATTAGTACACAGCACTTATTTAAAAATCAAACGAATGGATAATTTTTTAATGCAGTGTTATTTTTTTAGTAGTTCATGGGACTTAAAAACTCGTTTCCTTTCCTTTTTTAAATGAAAAAAAAAATAGATTTTAACTTTTTAAGCTAATACCGACACACCTAACTAAACATTTAATAAACATTTAACAATTTTAAATGAATTATGCAGCAAGTAATTGAAAAAATTAGAATTATAAGAATTCATCAACACACCTTATTTATTGTTTAACGTTATTTACTGCATGTAGCGACATAATTATTTAAAAAATTATTTTTTTTAAACAAAAATATCTGAAATATTTCTATATTAATTGCTTTAATCCACACACTTGACTTTTTTTTAAAAATAACTTTAAAAAAACCATATTCATATTTGCAGCCACACAAATAAGGAAACTATTATTTGTAAATTTTAACCGACACATCTTAGTGAAAATTGACCAATGTTTGATAAATCCCGCAGCAAAAATTATTTGAAAACAATAGAACTCTAAGAAATTATCCACACACATGAGTGATTTTTTAATAATATTGTCCTTATTTAGCAATGTAATTAATTCAAAAGTTTTTAAAATATTTGGGTAAATCATTGGAGTCCTTTTAAAGGTTGGTTTTAGCTACCGATTTTTCAAAATTTATTTACCTAAAAATAATTGTCTTACCGTCTTGGCTCCCTAGTAATTATTGCAGACATTATTGTCAATCATCACTTTTTAGAAAAAAATTAGAATATTTTACAAAGAATCCCGTAATTTGATGATTGAATACTGTAAAGATTAGATTAGATTATATGATTAGATTTTAAATAATTCAAAAACCAAAATCTTTACTTATTCCACCACACGAAAACTAAAATTTTACATTGCTTTTGATTTTAAATCCAAATTACGTGGCTTTAAGATATGTTAATAAATTATATTTGGATAACTGACATATTATGCGGTTATTTTTTGTAAATTGTTTGGCCACCAGCATTAGTACACAGCATTCGTTTTAATTTTTATTACTAATATGCGCACTCCAACTATAACCGAGCAAATTCTATACCCATATTGTCAGAGTTTTTTATTTGATTAACACAATGATAATTTTAGAGAAATATTTTGCTGATTAGGTGATAAATTCTTTTTATGCATGCTTTTCCAAATTAAATGATTTATACATCCTTTTTTCACGAAAGAAATGAAGTTTAAAAACTAGGAAAAGTATATTTGTAAGCCAGTACAATAATTTCATGTCATTATTTTCTGTATTTGCTTGTTTTGACGCGGAGCTCAACGAATAGACAATTTTTAAGGCAACTTTACTTTCGTAGCAATTTTAGAGACTTAACAAATTTTAATTTTTAAGTTAAAATCGACACACCTAACAGCACATTTAACAAAATTGAGTGAATTTTGCAACAATTAATTGAAAAAATAAAATTCTAAGGATTCTGCACTCAATACTATAATAATTTAAAAAATTATAATTTTTAAAACAACTGAAATATTACCAACATAATGGCATTCATTCATTGAAGTTTATTGCAGATCAAATATAAAAATTAGTTCCTTCTTATACGTCAAGTTTATTTTTCATAAACACACTTGAGATCTTTTTAAATAACTTGTTTAAAAAAATAACAATATTTATTGTTGCAGCCGCACAAATAAAAATAATAATTATTGTTTTTCAATTTTAACCGACACAACTAAAATAAAATTTACCAATGTTTAATGAATTCCATAATATAAGTAATTGGAAAACAAGAGAACTTTAAGAAATTACCCACAAACATAAGTGATTTTCTAAACTATTTTTTCCCTCATTTAGCAAATTTATTCTACGATTTTTTTCGAAAAATATTTGATGAAGTCATTGTGAGCCTTTTAAAGGCTGGGTTTGGCTACCGATTTTTTAATATTTATTGTATTATATTTGCTGGAAATCAATGAAATGACGACGACACTTTAATCTTATCGCATTTCAAAATGAGAAATTCTTGTGATGGATGTGCTCGTGCACATATACTCTGCCTACAAAACTAAGTAACAAGAAAAAAAAATTCCACGTAAAGCATAGTCGAAAATGGTGATAAACACATCAAATGTCATGGTGATGGTATAACAAAGAAAGGTGGCCAAGACGGTTGTACAATTTTTTTGGAGGAAGTTTATATACCGTTTAAAGTTGAAGAAGTAGAAAATAGTGGACGACAAATGCTAGGTCAAAAATTATCGTTGCACCTACACAAACACATTCGAAGTTTAAAAAATTCATTGTTTTGACAGACAACAGTGACTTAGGTTAGCTATTGTTGGAATCAGATCTTAATTAATTCAAATACTAAATCTTTACTCATTCCACCACACGAAAACTAAAATATTACATTGCTTTTGATTTTCCCATACACACCTAACAGAAAGTTAATATTATTTAAAGCTTTTTCAATTTAAAATTAGAGAAGTATTATATGGACCTGTTACATCACCTTGTCATAAGGCTACTAATGCCATTGATGCCAAATCAACGTAGGTCTTCATGATGTTTTTAAAGAGGCTTTTTGGAAGTGCTTATCACGATAATTTTATTAAAATTGAAAAGCACTATTGAATGATTTTTTTAAATAAGATATTGTGGCATCATTCTAATCTTAATTAATTCAATTAATTGGAAAATCGCAAACAGCTAATTGCAAACAATCTTAAGCCCTTGAACTACATGAAAGAGGAAATATTACATTGTTTTTGATTTTCACCTACACACCTAACAAAGATTTTATTGTTTAAAGCTTTCACCCACACACGTAACTGAACATTCTATAATATTTCTGCATTCAGCAACATAAACAACTGAGAGATTACCAAATTAATTACTTTCATGTGCACAATTAACAGAATGTTTTTACAGCATGAGATGAGAGTATGAGATCATTCAATTTAAGAATTTTAAATTAACCAAATTTAAAACTAATATACTTTGAAATACTAATTTTGCGGCTAAACTTGTTGCTAAAAGCTAGGCAAATAAACCCAGCATTTAATCGTCACCAGCAGGTTATGACTTGTACTTTGATATCGTTTTTCCGAGTTACGAATAAAAATTTTTTTGTTACGTAATAAACTTTTTTTTGTTAAAAATGAGTTCCTATAAATCCGATGAAAACATTATTAAGCTGCATACATGCAGCAACTTCAATTAATTCAATTATGAATTTTAAAAATTCACCAACACGCGTAATCTTATTGTTATTTAAAAAAATTTGATTTCACCTACACAAATAATTTTTGAGAATAATATTTTCACCTGATCAAAACGAGAGGCAATAATATAGTGGAAATGTACTTTGTCGACGCTATCCAGTGCGGAAAATATATAGATGAATTGTTTTAGTCGACTGAATTTTATTAGTCGAATATATGCTTAGTCGACCCATCAAAATTAGTCGAATTTAGAAGAACGTATAATAAGTCGAATGTGTATATAGTCAACTGTGATTATAGTCGACACAGTATTCAGTCGACTATGCCAGCGGTCTACGCCATGATTATTCGACTACATGTGGGTTTTGAACAATCGTCTCATGCAATCCTTGTTTAATTTGTGGTGGCATTAAAGAATGAATAATACGATGACTACAGAAAATCACTAGTATTTTGAGTCATTATATTATAAGACGGAATATACATTTTAATGTAAAAGCTTTTATGCACGATAGGAGATTAAATTCATTTCTTGAACTTTTACTGCTTTACATTTAATTATCGATCATTTAATTTTAAACCTCACATATGGGTACGATCATATTTAGTTTGCTGATTTTAATACCAGGCATCTCTCATAACTTGATATACAAGCCCTCAGCAAAGAAAAGTGAAAGAGGATGGTTAAATTTTAATACTACTGACGTTAGCAAAACTGGGTACGAAGATGAAAACGATGAAAATTCTGATGCATCATGACCAGTTAGACTTGAATTTGATATATGAAATAATAATACTCATATTTTTCGCGGACAAACGCAACAGTCGCGTAGACTAGTTTAGTTTTAAAAATTACGTTAGTGGATTCACTTTGTTTTAAAAATCATATGTACTTGAGTGTTTCTATAAACTTTCATTATTTAGGTTGAGTTATAAGATTTCTTAATGAATGCTTGGAATATTGACAGTGATATTTGAAAAAAATACAAATCTGTATTCCAAAAATAAAATTCTTCTAAGACTATTTCCACTAATAAATTTCCATTAAAAATTCGGTCGACTAATTTACCAAGTCGACTAAAAAAATTCGTCTTTAGGCACGGTCGACTGAAGGCATTTCCACTATATTATACTGACCCGCAGAAAATATAATTTAAAAAATAACTCGTGTGAGGGTAATTTTTTAGAGTTCTCTTGTATTATAATCATTTATGTTGTGGAATTCATTAAACATTGGTAAATTTTCACTTAGGTGTGTCGGTTAAAATTTACTAATATTTTTTTCTTTTTTTGTGTTGCTGCAAAAATAAATTTGGGTTTTTAAAAGTTGTTTTTATAAATAAGTCAAGTGTGTAGATTAAAGAAATTAAAATGGTAATATTTCAGTTATTTGTGTCAAAAATTATATTTTTTTAAAAAGAAAAAAATGGTGATCCATTTAAAACGACCGGTTTTGCTACCGATTTTTTAAGATTAAACTACCTAAAAAATAAATTGTTCAACCGTTTTGGCTACCTAATATTTATTGTAAAAGTTTTTTCATATATCATCAGTTTTTTAGAAGAAATGACAATATTTTACTAAGAAATAAGTAATTCAAAGATTGAATGCAGTAGATTTTTTGGACAATCAGACCCACACTTCAATCCCAGACCTCCAGTAGTAGCTTCCTCAGGTAAAAATAATTTATCAAGCAAAAAGTAGATAAATTAATAGAATGAAAACAGACTTTTAAAAAATTAATGCATATACGCACTTAATCACACACACAGTAAAAAGCATTATCAGTTTCATTAAAAAATATTTTAAAGGTTTCACGTTCAGAGCCTTGGCTTGTTAGTTTGGTAGCTCAGCCGTGGTGATGTAGCCTTCATCACTTCGAATGCATTTTAAGCGCCTTCTTCAACTCAAAATTACACGTTTGTTAACAGAGATTTTCCTTATCGCTATAAATGAGATGTCTGTATGGTTCCTATTCTAAATATCAAGTAAAAAGACGATATTTTTATCTTTTCACTTTTCGAAGTGACCTTCTTGTGTCTTGTGATAGATACTTATATGCACAAAAACTATGCGTAGAATTTAAGATTAAAAGAAACAAATTTCATTTCTACATTTTACATAGCCTAACCTAGACTATGGTGATGGTAACATCATATGATATGACATCCCAAAAAACGGTAGCCAAGACGGATTTACAATAAATTTTGAGGTAGTTAAATAGCAGTTAATAATCAGGCAAAGGAGTTAAAAAACGTTGACGAGAAATGGTGTGCTTTTTTCAAATAATTAAGTTGCGTAGAATTTTATATTTTTTTAAATAAATGCTGCAAAATTCTCTCAACGTAAAATTTGCCGTTAGGTTTATTGGTGTTAACTTCAAAAATAAATTTCTTTTTTTATTTAAAAACAGGAAAGGAAACAATTTTTTAAGTATTAAGCATTCCTATAAGAAGTAAAATTGCCTTAAAAAATTAAGTGGTATGATTCTAAACTTAATTATTTCAATTAATTGGAAAAGCGCAAACAACCAATTGCAAACAACCTTAAGCCATTGAACTACATGAAAACGGAAATATTTAATAATAATTTTCACCTACACACCTAACAAAGATTTTAGCATAAAAAAATTTGTACCTTACACGTAAAAAAAGATTCACAAAAATTTCTGCATTCAGCAACATACTAAAATGGAAGATTACCAAATTAATTGCTTTTATGCACACAAAAAACATAACTTTTAAAAAGCATAAGAGTATTTACTCACACGACGTTTTGAAAATACTTGAAATCATTCACTGACACAAACAAATGGGCAAATAAGAATTTTAAATTAGCCAAATATAAAATGAATGTGCATTAAAATACAAATTTTGCGGGTTATTTTGTTGCTAAGAGCTAGGCAAATATCATGTTTTGA
>JAQIWN010001548.1:0-19939 GCA_034699025.1 Entomobrya cf. arborea Gr-Col-00668
TCCTCAGACCGAGTTACTGACATACCTGTCATATGGCCGTAACTAGGGAGGTCTCTTCGTAGTCTATGTACATTGGAAAATACCAGGAAATAAGAAGAAGGTGTCGTAGGTGCTATGTAAACAAGTAACGTGAAAGTGTGTTGACAACGATATGATAAATAGCTAATTTCAAGCTCCTTTTCCACAAAAGAATGATGGATAAAATATATTTATAATATGCCCCTATCAGTTGAATCGATTTAGTACAGTAGTCATTATGAAACATTCTTACTCATTCTACCACATTTTCCCAGCACATTTTCTCTGAACACTGTATGCTTTGGTCAAATATTGCACTTTACTTAAATAGCTTCCTGTCATCTTTTTTATGGTGACAAAATACATGTACTTTACTCCTAATTTTTCAAAAGCTACAGTAGATGCTTTTGATATTTAATATTTAATAATCCTTTGCCACCCAGATAGACATGGATTTTTGGTGGTAATGGAAAATATAGTGTGTAAAATACAGATAGCAATGATGTTAAACTCAAAGAAATTTTACATGACGAAAAACACAATAGTTATTAGTTATTTACAAATGCGCATTTTTAACTAGTTTATTTTGTAACATCCATCGCATGAGGCACTCAATTGAGCAGCTTGCCTAGTTTTACGTATATTATGTGAGCTACTACTATAAATTATAAATACAGTAAAAACCACATTACATAGTTTGTAGTTTATATATTATTCAAGAACTACATCACCATCACTACACCCTGCATGCAATCAGACCAGCATGAGAAATTGTGTAAACTTGCACAGAAAAATGAATAGATTCATAACTAGAAAAAGAGAACGCAACTATCTACATTTTTTATTCATGATGATAACTATGAGACAACTGTACACACGGTGACTTCTTAAACTGGGTGCTACCTCATGTTATACCTTTTAAAACGGCTATTGTATTTGAGAAAAGCACATGTTAGTTGAGAAATTAACGGGACGAAACATGGAAAAGGTGGTCAGGGAAATGAATTGATACGTAAGTAAGTTTGACCCGTTGCTGCTTTTTGTTGGTTTAGTTATGGGTGACTAACAAAGCATGGGAAAGAGAGATGAAGAATGTTACATAAAAAGTTATGGCTTAAACGCGTAAATAAAAGTAGTAAAAAAATAGCAGAACTTATTCTAGAAGTACTAGGTTGTTTCACATTGCCCCTAAAATAACCCAAGGAATAAACCCTGATAAATATTCGATATTAGATTTCTTCCCTTTTTGCGTGCAATTTAATGGAAAGAATGAATCAAATCAGCCTAAAACCAATCCCAGCCAAGATATTACATTCGCAAATGGAAGGTCGGACAAATCTACTGCAACTGACATTTTAATCTATTTACTAGAGCAATAGGCGATGAATGATGATGATCAGGATAATTTTTTATGCAGACACTTTTAAACACCTACCTCTATGCACGTTTAAATTGAAAAAAGTGTGTGCTAACGCATTCACATCACACCCGACCCACCACCCTCATTTTTACTCATTATACAAAAGGTTAGCGTATTTGAACTATTTAGATTATTCCTTTAAAAAGAGTAGACAGTGTAGGTGTATTCTTGAATGCTATGAACAACAAGCTTGTTTAGTCTATCTGGCATTCTCTGCTTGTAATGTTTCTTTTGGAACCAAAATACAAAAACAGCTTACAAAAATATCCTAGAAATTCCTTTTCTTCGTTCTATTCTCAACAAATAAAAAATGTATCTTTTGAGGCACATCAACTTTTACTGCGTGGCCGATGTAGCTTAGTTTTAACGAAATTAAATAATGCTGTCTTGTCTTGGTTCTGGTTCAACATGACTGATTTTTTCATAAGACAATCATATTCATCATACAGTGTAGACAATGGCTTATGTTGTTTTCATCTTTACGACGATTATTATTAAAAATTCACAAAAGCGTTTCTCCATATAAAACCAACTAGTGTACATTTGTGTATTTTTACCTTACTAAAATATTTAATGATTTTATTAGGTCTTTAGCAAAAAGACTGGCATATTATTAAGATTTTCGGTTTTTTTAACCAACAAAGCCATTGCACAATAAATAGCTCCTTGCTTGGCACGAGAGCTGAGAACTATGTAAAACATCAAAAAAACTTTCTGCGGTATGACTTGTCAGAGAGCCCAGGAGCCAAAGCCGAACCAATCGTCGTCATTCCCTCATCATCATTCATGAAAAATGGGACACCTTATTAATTTTGCATTGAAATTATTGTTGGTTTCTCTACACCTTTTTCACTTTTTGAATTTTGCCCTTATGGTGGATGGTGGGTTGAAAATGGCTTTGAATATGACAGCAAACATGTGAAACGTTATGGGTTTATCTTTTATTTTGTGTGCTGCTCTTGTTTTCACCCCTAAAATTTCCACGTAATAAACTTTCTCACGTTTTACCTTCAGTTTAGTAAATTATGTACTTTACTTGGTTTCACTCCTACCAAAAAAATACCTGGGAAATATCATATATTATGCAAATCATGTACTTTTGTTATCATGTCTTGTATCTCATTTGTTTTTAGCTTGTGTTTTCTACCGTCTTTACAATATATTTACTAGAAACATTTCCATTAAATATTTTATGATTCCGGGAGCACTTCATCAATTACTTTTATATATCTACGTAATTCAAAATGGCCTAAAAATATTTCCCCTATTTTATTAATTGTTCCTATGTTCATGTTCAAGTGCACGAAAAACAGGCCAATAAAACAATTTTTTATAAAACATCATATTTTTTAAAAACTATTTTATAACATGAAGATGGAACCAGATAAGTGGAAAAACATTGAGGAGGTAACATGATGGTAATGCTAGGTTCCGTTGTTGTTGTTATGTTACTACAAATTTAATGCTTGTCCAAACAACATATTTATTTTCGTTTGTAATAATGGACTGTTCGTGAGAATTTTTTGTGTTGTTGTTACGTACACGTAGACTCACAAGCAAGCAAACAAAATGAATGTGTGTGCATGATGTGATGTGTCCCGGAAATGACAGGCATACGAATATTATGTCACACACACACACACGAGAGCATACAAGATATAGATCGTTTTATTGGCGTGCACGCTTTATTACTGTCTGTAATAATAATAACAGTAATATGCTTGTACTTCACGGGTAAAAAACTATTTAGTGCACACACAGCTCGTACTTCATACAAAACGCCAAACATGGAATGGAAACCTAAGGAAATTAGACCAACGACATAAATAGCATGAGCACAAGAGGAGGGGGAGGGGGAAAAGAGAGTATAGAAAAGCTATTAAAGTTAGAGAATATTTATGCAAAAATTCAACACACCTTTTCTTCCACCTCACGGTTCACATCCCATCATCATCATCAATGTATATGCTAGCAAATATAATAATTACGATGCCAATAATAACATGATAAAAGGATGGAAAAGTTGTAACAATGGTCCAAAAATCATGTTAAATGCTTCAGTGGAGTTTGAAACTTGAAGGAGGTGGGATGTGTAACAAGCACAGATTTTTTTAGTACAGCGGACTTTCATGCACCTTCCTCTGACTAAAAGAGTTTTTATGAATACCAAAATGTAAAGAGGTCGTAGCGTGGCAAAAAAAAGTTTTAAGATGAAAAGAACAAGTGATAATTAGTTTGTCATCATAAACCTGATTGTTTTAAAGTTCAAATCAGAAAATACTCGGGTAAAAATTGTGCAAGTTTTTGCTGTTAACCTTTTGAAAGACTTTTTTCAGTTTTTTTTTTTTTTTTTTTTTTAAAAAAAAAAAGAGGCTTATTCAGACTTCAGTGATTCAGTGCACATGGCATTCGTAAAGAATTTTTTCCCGAGTGACCATTCACCAAATAAAGGAATAAGATAGAATGGTAATACCGGATAAACATTATTATATTTTTTATCATCACCTTTTCCAATTATATTGCATTTATGAGCTGAGAACTACTAAAATTGCTATTATTTTACTTCCCCAAATATTAAATGGTGCACACATGGATCCACACATATTATCGCCCTGTTTTAATAATTGAATTTTACAGCATTTTAAGTAGTTTGAAACCATTCGCAAAGTCATCCGAGTGTGAACAAGTTTATTTCCTTCTACGTAACGTTTTCTGCAACTTAACAAAAAAGCTACAATTAAGAAGAGACAGCATGAAAAAAGTTCCGTGATAGATTTTATAGTTTTTGTCGTATTCCCTGTGGGTGTGCTTCCCCGGACCATAAAATACGACATCATCTTTCAATGCCTTTTATTATCATAAGAATTGGTGATGATGCGATGTACATTTAGCTAGTTTACTGCTGCTGGTGTGGAAAAAGCTATAAACATATTTTTACGGTGTTCCATTGTTCAACGGTACATTAATTCTCATCCCAGCAACTTATTCGGTCGGATGCATAAAGTATACTTAGCTCCTGGGATGGGGTGTGGTACAGTTAATAAATTAAATACCGACAGACATGCAGACATTAAAAAGCTTATTATAGTTCCATGCTGAATATACCTACAATTGTTTCGCTTTAAAATTTAAACCAGGTTTTAAAAGCCTTGTTTTAGAGTTACGCTGCACTGCTAACCATGCCATCCCATGCCTTAGAATTAAAAACAAAACTGAAAATGGCTCAATATTTTATGCGTGTGAGCATCGACATAAATGTGCTAAAACTCTGTCTCTGTCCGTATTTTATTTGAGCAGCTCATTTTTCCTCAATTTCCTTGATGCGTGTCAAAATCATCTTTTAACATCATTTTAATTTTAGTCAAATGGTCGCTCTTGTTCTTTATGTTTTTCCCCTTTAATTATTATTCAGTCTTTTCCAAAAAAACACAGCTTTAATAGCTTCATTTCTTTTATCCTCTTCATAAATTAAGCAAGGTCTATTAAAACAAAGCAGCATAACAAAAAAATAACGCACGCGAGCATTATGCCAAACAACATATAAACTCCCTCAAAACTTCTCTTCCATTGTATTATTATTAATTACAGCGTTTCGTGATGTTCCAGAGACACCAACACGTTGTCATTGTTTATGCACAAGAAAGAGAAGTAGTGAAGTTAAGAGTTTATTGATTTTTGTTAGAAACGGTTACCCAATTCCCTGTTTAAAACGTGTATTTTTGTCTTTTCAAAATACAAGCATCACAACAAACAGTATAAGATATTATGTAAGTTCGTAATAATGTAGGAACTCACACAGGTCTGTGGCCTGGCCATTCTCTTTAAAAGGGAAACAAAGGAAATCAGTCCTTTTTCGTAAAAATTTAATATAATAGGGGTAACTCGGTAGTTACCACTGCGCACACTAAAGTCCAAGACAGAGAGCTCCGGGGTATATCCGTGTGGTTTCATTAGCTTGAAAGGTATTCAGAAAAAACCAAAGTTTTAAATTAAACTTCCTACTTTCGCCACAGCAGAGAACTCGATCAAATTAAAACTCTTTGTTCCGGACAGAGAGTATGACACAGAAAATGCATAAAAGTAGTAAAAAGGTGAAAGCAGTTGGCGAAAGAAATTCCTTCACGGAAATTGCAGTGGACTAGAAAATATAATATTCCCTTTTGTCTTGTTGGGTCTGCATAGAATAGTCTAACTTCAACAAATTTTTATATTTACAAACAATAAAAAATACAATAAAAGTATTTACACCAATGTTTCTGACTAGTTCTCCAAAAGGGCGTCTCACTCAAATGATTTATTATGTGTACAAAATAATTACAGTTATTTATTCTACTTGTGTTCTATTTTCAATAGTAGAGTACACTCATGAACATCATGTCTCTTTGATTTGTTTATTAATAGAGTGCCAAACTACGCAAACTACCTGCTGTGGTTATCATCACTGTACCATCATCACCTTCTCCGACGAGTATAATAGACGTACATGCATGCAATTGTCTGAAACCAAAATGTTGACAAGACTCACTCACAATCGGAATCAGAGAAGGACCACCACCACAAACCTATCTCTGTAAGAAGGAAGTGCGTCATTCTCTTATTATTAACAGAGGACTAGGACGACCAAGCAAAGTGCTTCGTGTTAAGACAGAGAGAGAGAGCGACATAAAGAGAACAACTTGAAGACGTGTACATCCTCACTTTTTCTAAACTGCATGCCCATGAAGTCCAACTTTTCGTCCTCGTCCTTTTTGCTGCTTCAATCTACTTGTGTCCACAAGCACTATGCAGTTCCCTTACCGTATGGCCTGGGTACTTGGCCTAGTACTTTTTGTGATATTCATACAAGGTTTCTGGAGAACCACAGAAGGTAAGTTAAAAAGAAAAAACGCTAGCAAATTTTGAACCAACTTTATTCTTTCTTTTTTTGGATGAGTAATAGCGAATAAATATTTATGAATGCTTTTTTTCAGAGGAAGACCAAGGAAGTAAAATCCTTCGTCTTCTAGCAACGCTGGAGACGCATGTATCAGAGTATTTATCTGAAATTCGTTCATTGCGAAGCGAGATAGCTCTCCTGCGCGATGATGAGACTGAAACTAGTCAAACTGAGAAACGGGGAGACATCTCCTCAGCAGTCTCAGTGTACCCCAAAAGCAACAACGGTCATTCCTCTAGAGTTTTGAGAACACTTTTAAGTAAAAATCGTTTAAAGTTAGTTAACCTATACAACGCCTTACCTCATTTGCTGGACAGTGAGGATGCCTTAATTCCTGCTCTTACAATTGGTAAACAACGGGTTGGAGGTAAGTACTATGCACATTTATTTATAGATTCATGTTCCTTTGTATATAATAAACCTGTGTGTCTATAATATCATCAACTTTTTTTTATGGGGAAAGTCATAAAAAGTATTATTGATATGTAAGATTGACATGCAATTTCCTGTTATTTTTGTTTTTAGTATCTGTTGTGCTTGGGATACCTACAGTTAAAAGACCAACACAAAGCTACTTGCTTCCAACTCTGCAAAATTTGCTGAATTCGATGCTTCCATCGGAGAAAAATGATACTCTGATCATCGTGTTTATTGCCGAGTCAGACGTTTCCTTTGTCCAGAGCACTGTGAGCTCCATAACAAGACAGTAAGCGTTTTTATCGTTTATTACTTTCGTATCGTGTTTCGTATTTCCCATTACTCATAAAAAGAGAAACTATATCTTGTATACACGTTCATACTCATCTTTACTCGCCGCTTGGCATTTGCTTTTGTCTGTCAATAGATTCCGACGAGATGTGGAAAGTGGTCTCATTGAGATTCTAGCTCCTTCCGGTAGCTTTTATCCTGACTTTAAGTCTATCAAAGCCACTCTGGGAGATTCAGAGGAAAGAACCAAGTGGCGAACCAAGCAGAATTTAGATTACGCCTATCTCATGTTATATGCCCAGAACAGGGGCACATACTACGTTCAGTTGGAGGATGATGTTCTCAGTAAAAAAGGCTTTATCTCGACTATGAAAAATTTTGCTATTACCAATTCCGTCAAAGGGGATGAGTGGTTTATGCTCGACTTCTGCCAGTTGGGCTTCATAGGTATAATTTTTAAATAATGCAATATTTCTAAGTGTACAGACTTTGGAATTCTAAAAAAGAAAATGTTTTGAATGAAAATTTTCAGGAAAATTATTTAGAAGTTCCGACTTGTGGAAGTTGGTTGAGTTCATTCTTTTATTTTACCAGGATAAACCTGGAGACTGGTTGTTGTCTCATTTCTTTAGTGTTAAGTACTGCAAACTAGATTACAATCATGTAAGTAAAATAATAATACCACAGGTTTATAGACACAACCTTGAGTTCAAAGTTTCAAAATTATTTTTTCCCTTTTGTATTATAACCCTCAGAAACGTTGTCTTCGTGAGCTGAGCAAAAGATGGATACGCAATAAGCCATCATTATTCCAGCATATCGGGATGGTCTCGTCTTTAAATGGGAAAGTCCAAAAGCTGAAGGTATTTACAATACAATGACGATAATACAGCATGTTTAATAAATTATGCATACATGGAAATGCATAAAGTGAGAGAAAACTGTTTATTTCATTGCCGTGCTTTCTTTTTTTACTCCGTTTTAGGATCGGCAATTTGGGAAACTTGAACTATTTACAAGACATGATAATCCTGAGGCAAGGGTTGAGAGTACAATCAAGCACTACGGACGGTTTTCCCTTGACAAAGCTTATCACGGTAAAACATATTTTTGGGGGCTAGCTCCAGAAGCAGGTGATACAATAGCTTTCTACTTTCCAAAGCCCATAGTTTTAAAAAGGTTTGTGTTTTTTTAAATCCAAAACATTTCTACTTTCCCTACTTTCTCTTCCCAAACCTTATTCATTATTAATTGGTTGCTCTACATCACTACCTTTGTTTTTCCAGTTACCGCTTTGTAAGTGGGAATGCTGAACATCCTTCAGATAAACTATTTAATGCAACGTTGGAAGTTCAACCAGCTAATACACAGACTTTCAGTAGTACCCCATCCAGCCATAATACTATTAATAATAATAACAGTCCTAAGAACGTAGCCAAAGACAATGACGTATTTCTTCTTATAGGTAAATAATGTGCATTTTTGTGGTTTATTTTAATTTTACAACAACAGTTAAAACATTTGTTTTTAAATAATATACATTTATATCTCCTGGTTTAGATGAATTCGATGACTTAGGGATACTTGACGCTAAAGTCCCTCCACATTTAAATCCAATCTCTGCCGTCCGTATAACCTTAAAAAATCCTTCAGAAAATTGGGTAATATTGAGCGAGGTAATGAAAAGATATACTATTGGAATTAAACCTACTCACTACACTTTTACCAAGAACATATACTCAGTCTGAATAAACTCGTTTCACATATTTTTTGTAGATATACCTGGAGAAAGGATGACCACCTGTGACATTTTATTATATATTAATAATTTATCTACAAAAATATCTTTATCCTATTAAATGACATGTTCTTTTATTTGTCAAGCATAAAAGGCATAAAAATGAATTAGCGTAACCGATACTATTACAAAAGTAAATTAATTAATATACACAAGAAATACATGATGACGAATTATAGTGTCTTGGTCTCGAGCTTGCGATACGTTTTGTCTTGTTTGTATTGCATGTTTTTACCTTCAAGAAAGGCTTTCAATATTTAATACCCGCAAAGTTAATATAGAGAGATATAAAGATAAAGATGTGCTGTACCTTGTGTAAAAATGCTTTAAACTATTGAATAAAGCAAATTCGTACAAAAATGTTCCAGCCATAAATATGCAAGTGTGATTTTTCACACCATAGTGTGTGTATGCATCTACTTATTCAAGCTATCTTCATTGTCAATCAGCCCATCTCAAAATCTCATCATTGCAGTCAATTAAACTCAGTAAAAATAGGTCTAAACAATGCTTTAATTACAACCATCCGATTACAAAATCAATTTTTAAAAACGACAAGATAATTTGTAAGTTCACAGTATCCCTGTCATTATCATTACCTGTAAACTTACAAGTGCAATTCTAACACTAAATGTCGTAAGTGCGAAACTGCTTCATATCAATACTTTTCTTACAAACTCCAATCTACGCAATGTGCTACAGGATTGAACCAGGGTAAAAGAATATACAGTTATTCTAATACCCTGGGATTGAACTACATCATCCATCAATCAACACATCAGCAACACGTATGATTTCAAACATGTTAGCCAGGTTTACTACCAATAGTGTCTTCTGTGGGAGGGGGAGTAAAGTAAAGACCACAGTGCCGGAAAAATTCTTCTGCCTGTTTGTCACCTGTAATTAATTTTTGAAGATTTACACAATATTAACAGCTAACTTAAGTACCAATAATAATACCAAATGTAGATATCTTACCCAAAACACGTTTGACAAAGACTACCGGGTTGGTTTCACGTTTCTCAAAAAACTCATTGGTAGCTTCCATCATTTCGGTTGTGACACTGAGGTCTGATTCTTGATCTTCAGTAAGTCCCACAAGGTAACAACTTTCAGGAATTAATCCGATAATCTTAGTTCCTCTACATTGTTCGCAAGCTTTATTTCCACAAGAGTCTAACTTTGTTATTAACAGTGGTTGATCGTCTTCTGTGATGACGACGTCCTTCCGACCACTATATATGTCCTTGTAACATATCTGCACGAAAAATATCAACACCAAGTATCTTTTAAACTGAGAATTTATGCTTTAAAAATACATAGAACTTTATATGGAATTGGCTTACCTCTTGGCCCTTGTTCATAAATTTGGAACTGGGTTGCAAATCCCACGCCACATTCATTATTTTGTAGGACTTATTGTTGTACTTAGCTAGTACGGTTTTGCCTACAATTAGCTTCTCAAACTTGGACCGCTTCTGAGGATCTCCGCCGAGTTTCACCCTAAAACGTAATCAATGGATTAAGAATTATTTCTACCAAATAAATATTTTTTTTAGCCCAGCTCTTAACTTGATATCAAGTAGATGAAAATTAACTTACAGATGATCAAAGACGCTATCTTGCTGAAGGATGAGCCGTGTGCAGTCTACAGACACCTTAAAACTCTCGTTTTGATACTCTGCGGTTAGATCAATCCCTGGCCAAATACGCACTCTGTAAAAATGAGGGGACAAATTTAAACACAATCACTCTTCTACCAAGTCATTAGATCGATTAAATATCTTTTTTTTCTTTACAAAACTAACCTATGGTGACTCATAATCTTCTCCATTCTTGGATCGTAAAAATGTCCCCCGGTCTTTTTATAGCCCAAGTGATACATCAATTTCCCCAGCAAACCATTGATGATAGCCATAGCTTCGTCCATAGCTTTAATCGTCATTAGTTCCAGGTTGACTGTGTAATCATTTTCTTCCAAATTAGTCTTAAAGCTCACAATCTGAAAAAAATACAATTATACATTTAATAAATTATCATCAACGATTAAGTCACTATAAAACAGTAAGTCACAACAGTATGTTATTCTTACATCACTGCCGGGTAAGATGGTGAATAAGTACAGAACCTTGCCATCCAAGACTTGCACTTTTCCTATGAAATCATCAGCTTGCTCGGTTTTCAACAGATTGCGAATAGTATCCAAGTGTTCAACAACAGGTTCTGTCGATACGTGATATTCAGCAGCCCCAGTATGTCCTGGTCTAAGGTTTACAATGAAGTAATTGTTTTTCATTTCCAGTCTATAAGATAAGCATAATAAAATCCATATTTTACCAGTTAACTCAATAAAATGAATGAATAAAGGTTTGGGCATAACATAAAACGCTTACGGCTCTCCACTAATTCCAGCAGCTCTCTCTCCAATAACAGTGACCGCAATCATAGTCTTATCGCTATCATCAGATGAAGTCGAACAGTGTTTCTCTCTTTGAACTTCTTCTTTATGACTTTCCCCTGCGACAGCGTGCTGTGCCTCAGATACGGGGGGAACTTTCTGATGACTTTTTCCAGTGACAGCCTCCCGTGCCCCAGAAACTGGGACAGCTTGACCATCATTTTGGTGGATTTTCATAGAAACAACGTCTTTTACCTCAGATACCGGGGGAACTTGACCAACTATTTGGTGAATTTCTCCAGAGACAACATCCTTTAGCTCAGAAATCGAAGGAACATGACCGCCTTTTTGATAACTTCCTCCAGCTACAGTATCCTGAACCCCAGATACCGAAAAACTTTGATGAGATTTCCTGTCTGTTTTATTGGATTTCTCTGGAATCTGTTCTTTGTCTTGAAATTTATCATTAAGAACTGGTGGAGTTCTGGTCTCTTTTTCCTGCACCGGTAAATCCAGTGGTGGGGTTCTGGGTTTACCTCTGCCCCGTCCAATTCCTCTACCGCGTGGTGAACCTGCAAAAAAATATAACTCAAATATAATATGTATGCAACTACAGAGATATAATGTAAGAACATTTATTAGGACATGTACCTGTTTTAACTTCAACAGCATGTACACTATCAACGCTCACATCAACCAACTTCGAAGTCTCGTCGTGAACTTTCTCCTACAAATAAACAGAATCAACATGAGTACTAATATCATAAATATTGAATATGGTCATGAAATACATATGCGATTACATTTCTTACTAACTACATTTTATAAAATAAAAACCTACAATCTTCTTTCTAACCTTAAGCTGCTCCGGTGATGGTGCCGGGAACGCTTCTTTCCCTCTACCTCTCCCTCTACCACCACGGGGTTTGACGTCCATGATCTTCTGGAGGAATTTCCTAAGTTAAAAAACAAAATGCATTATACTTTATGAAGAACCTTAAATGAATGTTGATTAAACCCATTTCCAACTTCACTTCACACTTCTGACTGATACTTACCAAACAAAGGAACAACAATAGTAGCAACAAACTGTCCCTAAGTCCAAAAGATTTTTTTTTACAAAAAACTGCAAATTTCTATTTCATCAGCAATAATGACGCTACAACTCTGTTATGTACCATTGATTATGATCTGATAACTATGCTATCGAACCACAACGCTTGGCAACCAAACCAAAAATAGCATCTTACAAAAACTTTCTTATCGTATTTATACAACCTTCAAACAAAGAACAATACCCGATGAAAACTAAACCATGAAATCCATGAAAATTAAACTTCGCTCTAGATATAAGCTTATACAAGCACCGGAAGTGCGAGCAATAATATGTAATATCAATTACACAACAAAACGTATCCAAAAAACACCCACCAAATTAGCATTTCTTCATGAACACTATTTATCACAAATAAACAAATTCTGTGACCCTGTCATCAAAAACTAATTGTTTAAATTCAAACTTAGGCTAAATTCAAAGAATTTAAATGATTGTTAGATTGTAAACCGAGACTGAACTGACTGACAATAATTAATTCGACTGAAAGAAACTGAGTTTATAAAAAGGCGAAGCAACAAGCAGGCTAAAAAAAACCACACATGATACAGAATACAGACAGACAAAAGACAAAGCTAAATACAAAGTACAACCAGTCAGTACAACGAAAGCACACATTTTTATACGTTTTTTTACAATTTTGATTTTGACTACGACTTGCGCACGCAGCACGCTTTTACATACAACAAGAAAGCTTAGCCTTCAAGAAGCAAACCAAAAAACCACTATTACCATGTGCTTTCTTTTCTAGCAGCCTTCCAGCGTAATGACGTTCAAGTGTATGCAAAATCTACGTTTTTAGTTGAAACTGAAAAGTTGGTACGAAGTTTGAGATTTTCGACGTGCTTGCATTCAAAATTTTTGGCGGTTTTCAATATTTTAATGCCGTTCGTCGTGTCAACAGTCAAACAAAAGCGTCCGAACTTCGAAAGTCCAATATGCTCAATGTATTGTGCAGAAACACTTTTTAGTATTTGCATTCATTCAAATTTTAATTTTGTATTAATTTCCATCTTTGCAGCAAAGAAGACAATTAAGATTACTTGGAAAATAAAGTTTCAAAACGCGTAGAATTTAAATTCATTTTCGTAGCCAAAAAATATTGAAAATGAATATTTCCTAAACCTTTTTAATTCAAAGTTAAATTCGAGACGAAACTTCAAATCTGAAGTAATTTAATTATTATTCGCATGAAGTACTTTTGATCAAAACTGTTCAACATTTTGAGTGTCTCTCTGAAAAGTCAAAAATGACTCATAATAATATTCTAAATTCTAAATATTGCCAAAGTCAGAGCCCAAATTGTTTTTTAATGTACAGAAATATGCGAATGCAATTAAAGGCCAAAATATGCCAAACAAAATATTTAAGCAAAATTGGGCTAAAATATTTCATATTTTGTTTTCATGTGAAATATCCAGTTCTAAAGTGTCGGGTTCACTGGACGAACTAATGTCGAGTTAAATATGCGAAATCATAAGATCTCTTCAATGATAAACATCGCAATGCACTGCCTCCGCTTTGTCATTATGATCGTATCGTAAGTATGTAATTGACATGCATGCATTCATAATTCATAGGTAAATGATGATTTGATTGGGGCCGTAATTTATAAATGTGTAAAATTTTAAGAGCTTCAAAAACGTTAAGATTTATTAAATTGCGTTGCACACTAAACATATACTCAACTCACGAGGCAACCTCGGAACGTGATTTTCTCAGATCGCCTTCATATTTTCATGAAAAATATTACTCTTGCCAAGATAAGACTTCATGGTAAGTATCAGCTTTCAATGGGCACTCGTTTAGAAAATATTCCAGAAACATAGTTTTTCCAATACAGGTTACATGGTGCAGCCAACGTAGTTTCTGGGTCCCAAAAGCCATCCAAAATCGTCGATTTATCCAAAAATTTAATTTCTTTTGTTTAATTTAAAAAATACTTTAAAGTCTTTAACAGCGATGCTCATCAATAAATTTTTGGCCATTTCATCAATTTTATGTGCCATTTTGGACTCAAAATGCACGTTAGCTGCAGCCTTCATAATACATTTGAAAACCATGTTTTTGGAATATTTTCCAAACGAATGCCCATTGAGAGCTGATACCTACCATGAAGTCTTTTCTAGGCAAGAGTGATATTTCATGAAGTAGACGATCTGAAAAAATCACGTTCCGAGGTTGCCTCGTCAGTGTCAGATGCATGGTTTTTATATAAAAAAAAACGGGTGTCGAATGTCACATGTCACAGATCTCAACTCAATTCAACGTACCGATCGAGGACTGAATGATGTGAGTTGGATTATGAGGATACCTAGTAAATATAGTAGACTAAATGCCAATGAATTCTCATTAGAAAAAACCATGCCGTTCTTCATGATGACAGGACCGGATGGTGTTTAGTGAGTGTGGTGCTTACGAGCCGAAAACATTACTTAATCGTTAATACTTTGGAAGCTTTATATCTTTTGAACTTTTTAATAGCTGATGATGTGTCAGTGTGTCCACTAATGTTTGCTAAACTAGGATATTTCTTGTGGAAGAGAATTAAGAGAAGTACTGGCTGGGTATCAGATTAGATGTGTGTGTAATATATATGCAAAAGTATAATTGAAGATTTAACACATTAACTTTGCTTACTGCACGATATACCCTACAAAGACCAAGAGACGCGCTCATCCATAACTCTGACTCTACTAAATAGTAATCTACATGTTCAATTTTGGATTAGGTACATTCTTACGTGTTTTTCACGTAATGTCAAAGAGACTTGCTCTAATAAATTAGCTTTCAGCTTTGCAAAAATATGTAGAAAGTAAAAATTAGCTAACTAGGGATATGGTATGAATATGATATGCATTAATACATTTGATGCTGTAGACTGTAGAATCGGAGAAGACATTAACTTGGTTTAATCCAATCACGTTGTTTTTTTACACTGACAGTGATTATAACATAACTATAGTGTGGCAAAAAAGCAACGGTAACTCATGTATATAAACACAAGTTGTAGCCTAAAGGAAAAAAAGCTTCTTTTAGATTCAATTAGAATCCTGTGAAACCATTTCCCGTTTTCCCCAAGTACCAATGTGACCAGCCATGTAATATTGTGATGCCTGAAATGACGATGGAATAATAAAATTAATATACAATATAGCGTTAAGTATAGATGTAAAAATCAGTCTAGTATTTTTGATGATTTATTTAATGTTGAAAGTTAATCTTAAATCATAAGATTCGATTAGAGAAAGTATTATTTTGCATTAGACATAATTTTACATTAAATTACAAAATTCTTAGCCATAGCATTGCGCTAATTAAAATAAAATCAGTTTTTGTTTTGATGTATTTTGTGTAGCCTTGTCACCAAGATTTGCACATAATTTTACTAACATGATGTGATAGAAATGCTTTAACATTACCGATTACGACTGATGATGCACGATGCTTAATACATAATACGTTTTATCACCATCATCACCGCTTTGGATTCTTCCATCGTATTTAGGTTGCACAATGCAATGCAAGAGAGAGAGATGCTTTTGCTTGCACAATGCACAATGCACAATTCAACGCTCACGGTGAACTGAAGGCAAGCAGATTAAACTTTCGCATTCTTCATCTCAAACTCGCTGTGTCAGCATCTCTAATCATTGTCCAATTCCAACCACTACCTTTCTCAAAGCTGAAATGAATTTTAATAATTCTTATTCGGATCAACGAATGCAGGAGTTGTTCCTTCATCACAACGACTTGATGGCGAGATTAAGGGATATGGAGGATGACAGCCAGTCAGAGATTGAAACAGAGCCAGATGAACTTCATTTACTTCGCCAAGATAATTTTGTACAGGATAATCAAAACGAACGTATGGTAAACAGGAACAGTGCTTCAAACTGGTTTGGTGGTGGAATAGTGACCGAAGCTATGCAAAGATTAGTGCCAATTCCTGTTGGTGATGATCAGTTTCCAGGGGCAGTAGGGCAAGCAGTTGAGATTGAACCATTTACCCATTTCATGCAGCCGCCTCTGATTCCCGTGGTCAATATGGAACAAAGGCAACGTTTGGACTATGATACGTTGGAATCACCATCTGTTGAGGTCGTTGTTCCCGGACTGATGATCCCGGGGGATATGAACAACCAAGCTGGAGCAAGACCAGCATCAAGCACAAGTGAGGATGAAGACGTGGTTTATCTTGGACGTGTGGTCGCTAATCAGGAAAGGTCTGATGTCACACCACGTCCTCGCATTAACAACAGCCCTGCTGCAGGACCATTCTTGGCTAATAATATCCGGTAAGTAAAATAGTTTCCCATAAAAATCAATTTCAGCTGTAAAAATTTATGAATAAAAATTATATTTAATTTTTTTCCAAAGGCCTACTGATCATGTCAATGGAGGCAATGTTCAAGGAATTCAAGCAAGTGCTTTGGTCAACACTGCTAACCCTTTTGCAGCACTTTCACCCATCTCACCGTCACCACCAACATCCCAGGGGAATCCCAATCGTTTCAATTCAAGACGCCCGACAGGCAGTCAGCAAGGAACTTCGACCTTCGGGAGACCACAGCACAGTGCCACTGCTTTTAGTCAAGATGCATATCTTGCTAATAATCGGTAAGTTAAGTAATAAATTATGAATTATTTACATCGATACAAATTTTTACAGAAAAAAAATACTTTCACTTACAGTTTTGCTGAATTTGGAAACAGAGGGGTGCGTAATCCCGTAACTCAGCCGAATTATTTTCCAGGGTCCGTTTTCAATCAGTTTGCATTTCGTTCTCCACCACCCCCTTACGAGGATGACCTTTCACCACCTCCACCATATCAAGATGACGATATTGTCTTTCTAAGGGAATACAGAAACAACCAACAACAACAAGGGCAAAATTTAAGCAACAATCGGTAAGTAAAATTGTGTACTTAACTTACATATACACTTTAACATGAGAAAGGAAAGCGTAACATTTAGAAGATTTTTTTTTTCATAGGCAATCCGAGCTTGGAAGAGAGGTCAACCGAGGGTTTCCAACATTTGCGATGCCCAACGGTGGTAATGGCAATCCGTTTGCAAATGCTCCACCCCCTCCAGCACCACCGTTGAACTTTGCGTTTCCAGAGGGCATCTTGTCTTATACTGTACCAGTAATATCACTAGATCAAGTCCGGGATCGACTACGACAACGGGACGAGGCAATAGCAGGGAGGGGACCACCTCCACCCCCATTGGTTCCCGATGGTCAGGCCGAGTTATGTTATTTTGGGACTCCTGGTTTCGCAGGACTTAATATTGGAGGATATGATGGTCGGGAGGATAACCGTGGGAGACAAAATGGGGCGTACACTGATCGGGAACGAAGTGATTGGGAGCGTTTTCAACAGAATGCTCCAGGGGACTTAAACCCACCCCCGTATAGATTTGGTAGCAATGATATGCCTTTTGAAGGCAGGGGTTTTAATGATGGGGATCCAAGAAATTTCTTTTAATTTGGTTTATATGGCTTTCTTGAAAAGTTGATTAGTTGTCACTTGAAATGGCATTAACATGTTTGCATGTTTGGTAAAGTGGTAACATATAATCAATATTATCAACTATAATTTCCAATTAACAATTAAACTTTGTAGTACATTCAATATCACGTAGTATTTTCATACCTTCATTGTAAATAAACTATACTTTTGTTCTTATTTATGCATTTCTATTCTCCGTGTTTATTTTCCACTTCATTTTGGAATTCATGGTTTTATTGTAGCATAATGGCGTTCTACTAAACATTTCCTTTTTTCCATGTATCTTTTCATATCTATCACATCATCATATCGTTCAGACTCAAATTCCAAAACACAATAAAATCCCATATCATTTCTCGCTGACTTCAACTTTTAAACGGCCCGTTATCTTCCAAAGTCCTGGAACTTGACATACGCATTTATTTCAGGTTTTAAACAAAAAAATAATTGAAAACAAGCTCCACCTCCCCAAGCTAACAATTAAAACCATCTCCAGGTTTCCAAGGCATGCATAATAATAGTATCTTAGTATTAATTTATTTATCTAATAGTATTGAAGTTTAATAGCGGGGAAAGTGGTGAAAGTGGTTAGCTAATTTTGAGTATGAGGTGGCTTCCACTTGGTACAGATATAAAGTAGCATTAAAAACTGAGCTAGAGGGGGCTTTAACATTAGAACTACACCTTGTCAAAGAAATGGTGGTGGTGGACGCGGGTTTAGGGGATGATAATTATGATTAAGTTGTGAGTGAACAAGTGGCAAATTACGGGTATTGGATTGGGAATGCGACAAAAATGCTTGCTATAGTATACTGATGAAATTAGGATGGGCGTTTCATAAATGTGCATACAATCTGTATTTGCAGTAAATGCAATGCTTGGCATTAACTCCTCTTCTCGTTAAAACAAAAAAAACGTGCTTTCACACTGTTTTCAGATAAATTCCACAGGTGGTGTGTGATACGATGGTGACTACTGTCTGTGACTGTCAGTGTACGTGGTCTAGTTGGTCTATGGAAATCATGACATAGGACCAGCCAAGGTATAGCATATACCTTTCTTCTTATCAATCAGTATTGGCTTCTTCCAATTCCAAAACAATTATTCGGACTTTGATCTCTGTCTGTTCGCTAAGAGGGCTTTTCCAGACGCGCAAAAAACCTCGTAGGTATTATACATTCTACACTTAAAGTTAGAAACAGAGATGGGGAATATACATGACAAAGATCACATAAATTAAGAATGATGGATGAAAATTATATGGATAGTCATAGAACAAGTTAGTTTAAAAATCTTTAAATCAATCAGCATTAGAAAATGTTATATGAAGAAACATTTTTTGAATCGCACCGTTATAAAATGGGAAATGTTAAGCTAACTGGAATAAAATTGCCATTTTTGTGCGTTTATTTTTAGATGTCGTTTGTACTATAGAAAACGGATAAAGATTTTTTGCTCATTGTCATCATGGCATCATTTCATCAGCCATTTTTTTATTATTCCATTTCAGAGTATTTTTCATGCTGTTTACCCCTTTGAGTTAACGTATAACATATAAAGACATCACACATTAAGTAATCGACTTCATTCTGCAAGCTTACTATATAAAATCATCACTTGTGTAAAATGGCGCACTTGTCCGAAATATGCACGCCGAAAATATAAACTTTAAAAGGAATACAATATATTTTAAATTCAAATCTACCTACATCACTTTCAAAGAATAGTACAATTGAAAAATTCAAGTGAAAACATTTCCCAGCTCTTTCACAGTAAATTAGGTCACCGCACCGTAGTCAACCAGCCTAAGCATGCATACATGATACATGACGGTGTTAAACACTCTGGACTGGAGGAAGCGTCATCAGCATCCTTAGATTACAATTTTTTTCTTAAAGAAGCACAGCGGTGAATAAACTGTAAACGTGTAACAAATTGTATTGATTCGTTGAATTCATTTATTACTTGCGACTTTCGCAAGTATTCATTTTGTTCCGTCCGTCTGTCCGTCTGTCCGTCTGTCCGTCTGT